>BPVZ01000005.1:250699-263555 GCA_020521535.1 Rubroshorea leprosula
AGTATATTTAATTTTTAATTTGAGTTATTTAAATTTAGTTTTCATCTTTCCTTTTTATGGTATTATTTAATGCATTTATTTGTATTTTATATTTAGGGCTAACTAAGGTTAAAATATTATTTAAAATTTTTATATTTATTTAAAAATTTATATATAATATTATACATATTTATTTGTTTAACCATACACGACAGATGAAAACTCAAAGCACTACTGATGTTGTTAGATTAAACAATCAGGTTATAATAACATTTAAGTGAAGATTTAATATGTAAAGACACATCTTAAATTTACAAGATTAGTTTTTTATATTTATAAATATTTACATTTATAAATCTCTTATATTAACTCTCTATTGTCAATATAAAATTCTCTCTAATTATATATAAATATCTAATATTACATAATATTATAATTATAATATTATCACAAATTATTTCTCCCAAAAAAATTAAAATCAACATAATTTAGAATAAAAGAAGAAATAATAATTAAAAAGTAACTGTTGAACCATCCGACCGGCGAGTCGGTCTGGTTCTCGCAACACGCCTCTCTCTCCCTTCGGCGTCACAAAAAAGCGCCAACGAATGTGGATCTGGTTCTCTCGTTTCTGTTTTGCTCGTAGATAAAATTCCATCTTCTGATTTTCTGAAACATAGAAACGAAGGGTCACGAACTTCCCCCCTATCGCTTCCTCCCTCCTCACTCTCGCTTAGGTATTCCTCTTCGCCCCCTCCATCTCCATCTCCATCTCCATCTCCATCTCCTTCTTTCTGCGTCTCTTCAATTCCATCACAGGCGATTTTGAATTGATCGGGTCCAGTTTTCCTTTTCCATGAATCTTTTCTTCTGTTTTTTTTTTTTTTTTTTTGCTTCCCTTTCCGATGATTCAATCTGTTTTAGCTGTTCTTGTTTCGATTTGACATTTGATAAATTATCTTCAGTTTATTGTAAATCTTAATTAAAGTTTTTAGGTGATTATTGTCATTTCTTTAGATTATCGTCAGTTTCTTTCTTTATAAATGAAATATTATCAGGAGTTTTTGATGATATATGTTTTCATTATATGGTTTTTTGTTTGTGCAACTTTATGTAGCCTTGTTAGATGGTTTTTGAGGAAAATGAAAGATTCTGTTTGTCTCAACAAATGATTCTGGTTTATTTATGGAATTTTTACTGTGCATAATATCCTTAAGTTGAATTCAATGCATAAGAATGAATGGAAGCGTCTAATTATAGCAGTTACTGATTTGGTTGCAGCGATAAGCTTGGGGTAGAGTGGTCATGGATAGGCTCAGTGCTTCTGCTCGTCTTATGATAGTGTCTGATCTTGATCATACCATGGTAGGTTTCATAATTTCTACCTTCTCTCTAAGTGATGCCTTGCTCATCTCAGATATGATGCTCTTTTTGCAGGTTGATCATCGTGATGCTGAGAACGTATCTTTGCTTAGGTTTAATGCATTGTGGGAGGCAAATTATCGACATGATTCTCTGCTGGTTTTCTCCACTGGGAGGTCACCTACACTTTACAAACAGTTGAGAAAAGAAAAACCCATGTTGACTCCAGATATAACCATAATGTCTGTGGGAACTGAGATAACATATGGGGACTCAATGGTGCCAGATGATGGTTGGGTTGAATTTCTGAATCAGAAATGGGATAGGAATGTAGTCAGGGAGGAAACCAACAAATTTTCTGAGCTTACTCTTCAGGTATGGTTAACTGCTAGATAATTTTCAGAATTGATTTTTTTTGCACTGTTAAAAGTGTCTATGAGTTTTATGTGATATCATTAGGTTTTTGGAATGAGCAGGCAGAAACAGAGCAGAGACCACATAAGGTCAGCTTTTATGTTGACAAGAATAAGGCTCATGCAGTGACGAAGGAGCTTTCAGAGTGTTTGGGAAAACGTGGGGTAAGATTCAGTATATTTGATGCAGGAGCATGAAGTTTTTTCTTAATTACTTGTTTTAGTTTGAGCTTTATTTGGAGCCCTGCATCAATATTACCACGAATATGTTGCACCAATCTACATTTCTCCAAAGTGAATGTACCTTTAAGGATATGCATCATTTCAATAGTATTGCTTCTTCAGCTTGCTCGATTGTTTTCTATTCTCTCTTGTTGTTGCTTAATTGTTTTCTTTTTGCCAGTTGGATGTTAAAATAATCTACAGTGGAGGAATGGATTTGGATATATTACCGCAAGGTGCAGGCAAAGGGCAAGCTCTGGCATATTTACTCAAGAAGTTTACATCAGAGGGAAAGCGACCTTCTAACACTCTTGTTTGTGGTGATTCTGGTAATGATGCTGAACTGTTCAGCATTCCTGAAGTATTTGGAGTGATGGTTGGTATTCATCTACTTATTTAGAATAATGTTATAGTTATTAGCTCCTTGGGATAGTATGTTGAGCTCATTATTTCTATTTCATTGTCAACTTTTTTTCATTTCCCCCTTGTCCACAGGTCAGCAATGCTCAAGAAGAACTATTGCAATGGCATGCTGAAAATGCTAAAAATAACCCTAAAATAATCCATGCAACAGAAAGATGTGCAGCTGGGATCATACAAGCTATTGGTCATTTTAACCTTGGTCCAAATACTTCTCCAAGAGATGTCACTGATTTTGAGGAATGTATTTTGGAAAATTCTGGTCATGAAGTAGTGAAATTTTACCTGTTCTATGAGAGATGGAGGCGTGCAGAGATTGAGAATTGTGAGACATATATGTCAAGTCTGAAAACTTCTTGCGTATGTTTACTTTCCCATTCATCCCTTTTTTTATCATGGTTTTGTCATGTTAGTTTCTGAATCTGTCCAAATTTAGGCATAGTCAAGGAACATATCTGTATCTTCCATCAATTAACTGAATATGTCAAATACAATGGTATCTTGTATAGCTTGGGTTTCCCATTCATCTTCCTAGAAAATTCTAATATAACAAAGTGACTTCCCTCATCATTGTTATCTTTTTGGGGGTGAAATTTGAACCCAAAACCTAACTATCCTTACCCTGCCACTCCGTAGATCATGTCCAGACACTGTAAATAAAATGTCCATAGGAGTTTGGAGTATGGATGATTGACTAACTTGATTATAGAAGCTGTAGATAGAAGTTTATAGCTTTCAACTTAAAAGCATTGCCATAATGTACTTTTATGTAACTATGGTTAGAGCTAGTACTTCAACAAGGTTATATTTTAGATCTACTATCATTGGAACCTATTTGACATTTTGCAGTAATTTTTATTGACTTTCTTGATCAAATGACTCTTTAAGAAATGCTGTTTTCCAGTTTTCATTTCTTATTGGAAATTTTATGATCTATGTTCAGAAAGCATACTAGTTAGAACCACCATTTTAATTTCTTTCATCTTTCTTTCATCTTAATCCAGGATGCATCTGCTGTATCAGTCCATCCATCTGGTGTTCAGAAAACTCTTCATGAACGCATACATGAATTGAAAGGGTGGTATGGAGACAAGCAGGGGAAAAAGTTCAGGGTTTGGGTGGATCGTGTATTATCTACACAGATTCGTTCAAGTACATTTCTGGTGAATTTTAACAAGTGGGAGCAATGTGGTGAGATTTCTTTATATTCTTCTATATTCAGCTTCTTTTAAATCAAACGAGATGTCATATCTGCATTTATTTATGCACCTTTTTTACATTCATCTCTTTGTGGTTATGGGAGTAACTGCCTGTCTCTCCAACTTAGATGACCAGCAGTACTAATTTTCATGTGAACGTATTTGCTTTCGAGCCCTTCCTTGCTTTCCTTTTTAATTTATTTATTTATTGAGACCAATCCATGGTAGGCTCTTCAAATCTGTTGAATGCTACTCCACAACTATTCATTGTTTTAAGCTTTTGTCCTCTAAAAGTAAAAAACTTGGATGACATTTTGACATAGCACATGCCAAGAATCCCGAGATTAGAGTTCTAAGGATTTAACTTGTCATCCAAGTGCTTCATTTACACAATTTTTCTTAAGAGGAGAAGTTCCAAATTCAAATTTGAGTGCTGTTACTCTTAATATAAGTAGCCAACTGGTTACAATGTGGCTCATATTTATGGAATTTGTATGCCACTATTGTTCAAGTTGTCACTGACACCGAGCTGTGTCTACTGATCTTCTCGTGCATTCTTGCCAACTTTTATAGGTGATGAGCGGTACTGTTGTGCAACCACGGTGAAGATAAATGCAAAGGTAAAAAGAAGTTATATCATTATAAATGTGTAAACCGATTACTGGAAACTATTTGCTGAGATGATTGATTTGTGGACTTCAGGAGGGTGATGCTTCGCATGGGTTCACCTGGATGCATGTACAACAGACGTGGTTGGAAGGATTAGAAATGAAAGACCAGTCAGCCTGGTTGTTCTAGATCAAAATTATGCCTCATCTCTTGGCTTCAGGGAATTCAGTATTCTATTGAAATAAATGTATTAATGATTTTAATCTTTTTTTTTTTCCTTATATTTCAAACAACTACAGGAAATCAGAAATTATTCCCTTGGTGGATGCTTATAATCAAATAATTATGTATTAATGATAACAACTCAAACTTGAGTCTGGATCATGAAGATTTGGATGGGCTTTTCTAGCTTTTAGAAACCAGTCCCTGTGGATATTCCTTCCCTCTATGTACAATGGAGTTGCAAATAATCAAACTAAAAAATTAAAGCAAGCAACCATCAAGAATAAAAACCAACACATCCACAAAATCAAGCCATTGGATTTTTAACGTGGAAATCCTAGAGGGACAAACCATGGGATTTTCAGTCAGTTGAAAAACTTTCCCTATTGGAATATCAAGATTACAAAGTTTCTCTCTAGGCAAGATTGGAAACTTAACAACAATAAATTTTCAAAAATAAATTCTTGTATCAACATCATTGTAATTAGCAAATCAGTTCATTTTTGGAATGATCCCCAAAACCAGCCACTAACCCTTATTTTAAAGCTCCAATGACTTAATAGTTACTACAAAGTCCAAGCTCCACTAACCAGTAACTCTTTTCCTTACTTTGTCTCCATACCAGCCTTTCAGTTCAATTATGCATCCATGAAGAGTATTTTTCTCATCATCAGAGTGCTATGGACAGATATGCAACAGAGGACAGCCTGATCCTGAAGGAAGGAGGAAAGAAAGTAAAATGGCAATTCTAATTAGTCTAATAAGTTCATCCATAGCTGATAACTTGAAGTTGAATTTTTAAAATTTGTGTGATAAAGGATTAATGATTTGAGCTTAACGCTACCTCAAAGCAGTACTCCATCCATCCATCTTCATACATATCCTCGAATTGTCCCTGATATGGCAAGAGAAATTACCAGAAAAACTCCAAGAAAATCCATGTCCTACAAAAGTGAATTAAAACTTAGCATTTTCTTGATGAAATGAAAGAAAATCTCTCTAGCAACTGTGGGGATGAGAAGGTGAAAAGAGGGATATGCACTGCCCTCTTGCATTACCATAGAGGGTATTGTTTGGAAGGTAGAAGTTTGTTGCTGCAACCATGATGGATCCCAAGTACACTACCATATTATTCATTGAGACATTTGATCTTGAAGCATACTCTGCAAATCAGTTCATTGTTAAGAAAACTAGGATGAAAGACGAATACAGTAGTTGTATCATCGCCATGTTGTAAGAATAATGTGAATGATAGAGAGACTGTGATTGAGATGAGTTCTATACATTTGATAATTGAGATGTGTTTAGGCATTACTTTAAATCTAAAGATTTTCTATAGTCAGAAGCTCCACCTTACTGTGGAGAAACATTTCATAACTGAGATTTAAGGATGAAATAAGAGAGAAGATAACTGAAACTTGCTCACTGTTGATTTTTTACCAATTATAAACGAGAAGCATCTCCATCCTCCATGGACATTAAGCCATCCTCCCTTCATTTGGTTGAATACTCCCCCACATGGTAAGCGAATTTACAAGAGAACACCAATAAAATCCATTTCTTGCAATCTGCAAATGCAAAGTTCAAGGCTAATTAGCCTAAATTAAGATGAAATAATACTGCAGAATAGCCTCATAATTAATTAAATTGATTTTCTTGTTATTTAGATGGACTTTATTATCCAAAAAATTAAAGTAGAATAGAATGATGCAGTAGTAACGTGAGTATAGTTGCATGTGGAAATATGCATGAAATTGAAGAAAGTAAAAAGATCTACCTGAAGCCTGTAAGGTTTTGATGAGGTTGTTCAAGATTTGAGTCAAGTAATTAAGAAATGGTTGTAGTGCCATCTTATGGGAATACCTGCACGGAATGGATTACATATATATAAGATAAGAAAAGGCAGTTGACCAAGCAAGCCTTACTTTAGTTTTATAAATATAAATCGTAAATCAAAAATTTCAGATGAAAAAGCATAACATGATACCCAGTTTCAGTTTCAGAGCAGTAGGTCTCATTACCTGATGCTTATCTATTTCAACGCAAGGGATGGTACATGTGAGAGGCCAATAGTCTCCTTTCGCCTCAAAGCGCTGTGGTTTTAGAAGCGGACAGTCGTAGATCCGAAGTGCTCCAAGTGAGGGAGGTAAGCCTTCCTTTGGCAAGGATCGTAACTTGGGGCAGTTCCATATTGCCAACCTTTGAAGAGAGTTTAGGTTTTGCAGGAGCTGTCTGGGTAATGATTCCAGATTTTCAACCAGTCCGATGGAGAGAGTGGTTAAAGAAGAAGGCAGCACAACATCCGGTGGCCATGTCCGACTGCTAATTTTCAAGTATTGAAGAGAGGTAAGCTTCTGGAGGCTGCATCCCGCCATCGTTGCCAAATGCCCATCTGGAACTGGATTGTATAGTTTCTGAGTCGTATTTGGTAGTAGAAACTTGAGAATCACATCGTCTAATGAAAGAGCTGCTAAGTTAGGGAGCAAAACTTCAATTAAGCCCCTGTTCACTTTCTCACCTGGAAATGGAATCAACTCTATGCTTGGACAATCCCTTATGCTTAGTACCTGAAGCAATTTCAGCTGGTCCATTGTAGTAGAATTTAGGAAGGACTTGAGATTCTTACAACCCTCGATTGTCAACTCCTTGAGATTGGGGGTGCATAAGCCCAAATCTGGGATGGACTCCAAAGCTTTACAATCTGCAATTTCTAATTCAATGAGATTGCTGAGGCATTCAAGGCTGGGTAAGCTTTTCAACATGTCACAACGCCAAATACGAATGAATCCAAGTCCTGTACAATGTTGCAGCAACCCCTTTGGAAAAGATTCTAACCGCTTGCAATTTGTAACTTCAAATTGCTTAAGAGAAGCTGGTAGCTGACCTCCTTGAAAAGAGTTTAGAGATGGAAATTCCTCTATATATAAATATTCTAGATTGCTGTTGTTGTCACCATCATCTTCATGCATCAGTATTTCACCCAGCAGAGAAAGATTTTTACATCCGTATATTGTCAACTGCTTAAGTGTGGTGGGTAAGGACAATGACTTGAGAGAGGGACAACCATCAAGTACCAATTCTTCAAGTCCCAACACGTTGGAGCTATTACTACTGCTTCCATCCATCTTCCTCATCAGCAGATCAGGTAATAATGACTCTAATGCCTCACAACTATAGAGGGCAAGATGTTTAAGATTCAAAGGAAAGAGGCCTTGTTCTTTCCTTGTCAACGACACAAGCAAAGGACAACTCCTAATGTCCATGTTCTCAAGACAAGCAAGGTTTGCTATTTCTGATCCATCCTCCCACAAACAAGCAAGTTCTTCGCACCCTTCAATTTCAAGATTCTCAAGAGCTATTAAGAACTGTGTAAAACACTGAGGCAAGCAAGACATCTCTGAAATATTCTCAATGGTCAATTCAGTAAGAGAGGGGAGATCAACCATGCTCTTCAAAAGAATAACATTGCAGTCTCTAATATGAAGCTTTTTAAGTGGCACAAGACTCGTAGTAGATGAGCATCTAAAATCTGGGCATCCATTTATCACAAGATTCACCAAAGAAGAAAGGTGGCTAGGTAACTGACCTGTCAACTTAGGACAATTTTTAATCTTAAGCTGGCCAAGGCAAGGGAATTCACCTCCACTTCTAGTTGGAGAAGTCCATTCCTTCCAATTTAACATGTTTTGAAAAACCAGCTTCTCTAGTGATGAAAAAGTTCCACTCCCATAAAACTCTAGACCCACTACTTCTATTCCCTCCATGCCTTCAATAATCAATTCTTTGAGAACAAGTGATTGCCCAAGTGACGGTAACAAAGTGCATCTCTTACAATCTCTAAGCTCCAAATATGATAAATTAGAAAAAAATGGATCACCAATCCATAAAGGGAATTTTCGGCCACCATAGGAAACAATTGTGAGACTTTTCAAATTTGAATGAGGTTTCAACCAATTGAGAACTTGAATTTCTTCATTGCTTTCATTCCTTGAATTACCAAAATCAGAAGTCCACTCCAAAAGTAACTCATCAAGACCATCAATATTCTCTAGATTGGCATTCATAGCATCTTGAACATTCAAAACATTTTGTAGATTTAGGATAGACAAGTTACCTCCAAGTTGCAAGAAGTTTCTCAAATCAGATAATCCCATCAATCCATCTTCCTTCCCCACAATAAATTTGGACAATGTTAAGAGATTTTTTAGATTACCCATTCCTGATGGCATGTCTTTCAAGAAATCTGTACCTCTAATATCCAAATGATGAAGGTCAATTAAGTTCCCAATTGCCATAGGTAACTTCAGAAACCTGTGGCAGTTGAAAAGCAACAGTGTCTGTAATTGGAGGAGAAAACCCACTGACTCAGGTAGACTTTCAATTAGAGTTTCTGACAAATTAAGGTACTTCAAATGTACTAAATCTCCAATTGAATCTGGCAGCTCATTTATCTGATAACACTCAAGAGATAGTGCCCTCAACCATCTTAATTTTGGCAGCCAATCATGCACCACTGTATTTGATAAATAGTACTTGAAAGAGAATGGTCCACGTAGTGGCATGAATGTTCGCAAACACTTCATGACATTCAAAACTTCAAATTTCTTAGAGATGTCATAAGTGCCACGAATGAATGACAAATGACGAACCTTTTCAAAATTCACTTTCAATTTTTTATCAACCTCCAACATATATTCAAGATTGAAGCACGATTCTCCAGCAACAAACCGAGCTAAATCATGTATGAGATCATGCATCACATATCGTGATTTATTCCCACTAGAACTTTGAAAAAATGCTCTTGAAACTAACTCAGAGAAATATAGATGACCAGCTTCTATTGATTGTTGTTGTAAAAGCCCACTAGCTATCCACAACAAAACAAGCTGGTTCTTCTCAAACTCGTAGTCTTTAGGAAACAATGCACAGTAAGCAAAACATGGCTTCAAATAAGAAGGAAGATAATGATAGCTCAATCTTAAAGCTGGAAGAATGTTACTTCTAGTTTCTTGCAGCTCCCATATTTCACTATTTAGAATGCGTTCCCACATAGGACGGCTTAACTTACCACATAGGAGGCCCCCAAGGGTTTTTGCTGCCAATGGCAATCCTTTGCACCTTTTAACAATTTTCTCACCAATTTCTTTTAAATTTGGGTGTGCATCAAAATTGTCTGTTCCCAACGCATGTTGAGCAAACACTGACAAGCACTCTTCATCCTTCAATACTTCTAGATGGTAAACTCTATCCAACCCTCCCATAATATCTACAACACGCTCATTGCGAGTTGTGATGATTATTTTACTTCCAGCTGCTCCTGATAAGAATGGTTTTTGTAGACTATCCCACAATAAGTAGTCCTCATTCCAAACGTCATCTAGTACAATTAAAAACTTCTTGTTAGATAACCTGCTGTTCAATTCTTGTTGAAGCAAATTTAAATCATTCAAAACACACTTTGCCCCAATTGCCTCTAGAATGGTTCTTGTTATGCTTGTAATATCAAATTGATCAGAGACACAAACCCAGGATTTAAGCTGAAAGTTTTCTGGGGTCACCTCGTTGTAAACAAGTCGAGCTAAAGTGGTCTTGCCAATACCTCCCATTCCAAGGATGGAAATAACACAAAATCCTTTAGAACCGCCTTCATCATTAAGCAACTTGTCAAGGATAGCTGCTTTTTCGGTTTGTCGACCACAAACATAAAGTTCAGGTAGAGAAGTACTGGGTGACCTTCCTAGAGCCATTTCACCAGGCTTATCTCCAACTTCCATTATTAAGCCGAGTGTGTTTGATTCATTTACCAGACGTTGCAATCTGAGGGTGATGTCATCCACCTTAGAAATGGTCTGGGAATTAGAGATCAACAAATCATTCTGTTTAAAACAGTTGAAGCATGAGGGGATGAATTTACTAGTGCTGGCTTGGTAAGGTTTTGTAATATTCAAACTGCTTCTCTGAGAATCAACTTGTAATTCATCTAAGATGTCCTCCATATCATAAGCCAAGTCCCTAATTTCAGCAAGCCATATCTTTATCAACCGGTTGGAATTAGACATCTGCTTTTCTTCTGCATCTTCAAGAAGGGCAAAGATTATCGGCAATAAGCTCTCCCAGTTTTGCAACTTATTAAGGACCCGCTTCTGCAAATTGAGTGATCTGCTGAACTTCAACTTCTTAAAGAGCCTCTCAAAAGCAACAGATAAAAAAGCACCTCCAGCAATAGATAAGATTTCCATTGAGTAGAATAAGATTTCTATAAAATTAAAGGATCTATTTAGTATCATGAAAATTTAAACTCAAAAAAGAACTGATAAGGAAAATTAAACCTCAAACGTACCACCTATTTTAGTTAAAATTTTCTAAATTAAAAACCGAACCTAAAAGCCTATATATACTCATATATAAACTTGTTTATGTGGTTCTATTTATTTAAAATTATGTTATTTTAATAAATATATTTTCAATCCAAGAAAAACAATGATATTTTAACATTTAAATATTTACAAATTAATTTTTTTTAAAAGTAAAATTGGTTTATTTAATAATGGTCATTTTTTACTTTTAACTATCCATTTAATATTTTAAAAGAAATAAATATTTTTTTGTTACTTTAACTTAAATTTAATAATTAATCCTATCCCCAAAATTTTTTCTAATTTTTTTTCCTTATCTTTATCTCTTAAGTTAATATAGGTAACAGAAAATTTTATAAAAAAAATAGCTACTCTTATTATGACTCAGAGGAGCTGCTATAACAAAGGTAATATATATATTTTCATTTTAAAAATATAAATCAGTAATAAGAAAAAGAAAAATAACGAGGCAGGGATAAGTCTTCTTTTATATTATTAGTCGAAGTCATCCAATGTGAAAAAATAAAAAAGATTCAGAGAATTGCTTTTTGCAGGCCAACGTCTGATGTTTCCCATGGTGAACTACCGGTGGGGATATAGAATAATGAATGCATTTCCTTTGAACCTATAAGAAGAGGAGCAAAGGTGTAGATAAAAATTTTAATTTTGTATTTTTTTAATTTAAAAATATTAATTTTGTCATGATGTCAACTTTTAACGTATTTTAATTTAAAGATGTTAACATTTTACTTATTTTAATTTAAAAATGTGAATTTTTAACATTTAACTTAAAAAATATAAAAAAAATTAAAAGTTAATATCTTTAAAAAATTAATATTTTAAATAAAATAAAATTGACATATTTATTTTCACTTTTCCTCTACCTAAAAGCTAGTAGAAATTAACCCGCTAACCCGCTTTACTAAACAGTTTCCTGTGAGCATTTCCATTTATTAAGAAAGGGGGCGGGGGGAGGGGGTGGGGAATCGAAAATTACAATGTATAATACTAAACAAACACACAAGTTATGAGTCGAAGGGATTATCTAAATATGGGTTTTTTTAAGAATATGGTAAATATACATTTTTATCATAATTTATATTAAGAAAACAAAAGTTAATTCTTAATTTATGAATTATGTAATTAAATTCATCTACTTGATGTTAATATTAAAATTAATGTTAATTTTTATATTTTTTTTATATATATTTATAAAAAAAAATGTGATTAACATGGGTCCTATTAGAAAAACCCTATAAATGTATATCCACCGAAAGATCAAAAAGCCGGAGACAACATAAAATGGAAGAAGCTAGCTAGCATACCTTTTCTTTAGATTAACTTTGTTGCTGTACTGAAAGACGAAGGCGGGTGGAGGAGATGGTCGCAGTGATTTGAGATGCAAGAGACAGCTTCTGATCAGATGATAGAAAGGAGATCTAAAATTTTGGATTCAGCATAAGATCAAAAAGCCGGAGACAACATAAAATGGAAGATGCTAAGCTAGCATACCTTCGCTTTAGATTTAGTTTTCAGGGCTGAAAGATGAAAGTGGGTGGAGGAGATGGTGACAGCGAGTTGGGATGCAACTTTCAAGAGAGGGTTCTGTTCAGATCGTACAGAGGAGAGATCTAAAAATTTGGATTCTCCGCCAAGTTTTTTAATATGAGTTTTTCCAACAGGTGCCGAGCCTACAAGTTAAAGTCACTTTCATATTATAAATTTATATAAAAAATATAAAAAAATTAATATTTATTTTAATAAAATTATTATATAAATAAATTTAATTAAATAATTAAAAATTTTAGTTTTAAGTTTTATTCTTTTAAGAGTTTTCTTCTGTATCTTAAAAATATACAATAAAAACACTATTTTTATCCCTAAAGTTTGGCATGGGAGATAATTAAAAACACAGTCAACGAGAAATTTGCTTTATCTTAAGTCCAATTTACACTCGTACTATAAATTTGGGATTAGAGGGGGCTCTGTCTCCAACAAATACCCATGTATACCGCATATGAACGTGTTTCGACTTTGGTATGGATTTGAGAAGAAAATATTGCTTCGGTTAAAG
>BPVZ01000005.1:275019-287256 GCA_020521535.1 Rubroshorea leprosula
GTATTATATAATATTAACTAATTAATTTTTTAATTTATATTATGATTAAAAACAAATGAAGTAAAAGCAAACAAAAAAAGAAAAAGCAAAGGCGTGCAGGTGAAGTGCCACGCAAGCCGATGACAAACGGCGTCAGGAAGCCAGTTAGCGGAAGGGCTGATTTGCACCCATCGTGGGGTTGGAGGGCTTATTTGCCACTTTTTTAGTTCAGGGGCTTATCACTTGCTGTCTAAAAAGTTGAGGGGCTTAAGATGGGTTTTTGCCATTAAAAAATACTGAAATATAAACAGAAAACGCGAGTTTGTCTCCTTACCCATTACCCTACCTTTCAGGATTTGAAATTCCAAATACAAATTTCCCTCTTCCTCGAGCTCTGATCTCAGGAATGGCACTGAGGATCGTCTGCGGCGTGGTGTTCCTCTCCGTTTCCTGCGCCTGCTTCATGTTCCTCCTCCTCATTCTCCACCCGATCTTCTACTTCACCTCATGATCCGTGCTGCTCAAATCGGCTTGGTTTTCCGATTCTTAATTTCGATTTTTCAATACCTTCTGTTATAATTGGTTGAAACCGCAAAGGAAAGGGAAAGGTTTTTTTTTTCTTTTTTTTTTTTCCTTTGTTGCCGTGTAATTCCAGACTCTTTCTTGTTTATTTTTTTATTTGGTTGTCTGTTTTGAGCAAGGATGGCAATTTTCTCCGCGACCGCGGAGTTTCACGGAGATACTCGCCACGGGGATGGAGATTCTCAAAATATTCCTACCCGTGAGGCGGGGATGGAGGTAATTTTTTACCCGTGAAATTTCGCAGGAAATTTTCTCCATTCCGTGAGGAACCGTGGGGATCCATATAAAATAAAAAAAATATAAATTTATTTATATATATATTTTTTGTAAATATATTAACAATTAATTTTTACTTACCCAACCTAATTAGCTAACTCAATACCAAAGATAACTTAAATTTCACAATCCATTCTATTTTCAAATTTTCCAAACCCAATTCTCACTTCTTTAGCCTAACCCAATTCTTTTTTGTAAATCTAATATTCCTATTTCCTAAACTTAATTGCCTAAATTCACAATTTACAGCCCAATTTACCTATAACCTAGTTGCCTAGCAGAAAGACATTTTACTTTCAGCCCCTTTTTTGTTTGCTGCTTCTTGCAAATTCTGAATTAGGGATTTCCCATTCCTCTCTTGCGAGTCTCGCCTCTCGGTCGACTTTCCTCTGATCCTCTCCTCTAATCCTCTACCACAGTGCCACACTCTTCACTCACGGTCACGGACAGACGGACTCACGGTGTAATTTGCAGCCACTTTATCTTGAAATTTTGATGCCAACACTAATTGAAAAGTGGCAGCAGCTTTCAAATGCAGATAAAGATCTTTTTCCGCTTCTTGAGTGCTTTACATCCATAGCGCAGGTCTGTACCATTCTTTTATTCTAAATTTCTGATTGTAGTTCTTTATATCTTCATTTTGCTTTTTGGTTGGAGTTTTGCATTAATGTAAAATATGTTTTGCAGGGGAAAAAAGGGTTCTCAACTCTGAACTTTGGCATGCATGTGCGGGACCTCTTGTTTCTCTACCTCCTGTTGGAACTTGGAAGGAGGGTTGTTTATTTCCCACAGGGTCATAGTGAACAGGTTAGTTTTTTTCGGAATTTGAGGTTAGCTAGTTTGGTAAATAATTGATTTTGAAGCACATTTTGTTTATTGCACATGGTATGTGTATCAACTTGCGCTTGCTACATGAAGAATGAATTTTGAATATCTTTTCATTTTCTATGGTGATGAATTTTAATTTAAAATATATATAACTACAATTTCTCTTTCGCCTGTTAATAATGCAGATAATATAAAGAACAACCGAAGAATGTCTCTTTTTAGTATCCAATGCCATATTGCCTTATTAAAATTTTAAAAATAATTAACTCGGGCAACGTTGGATTGTGCTACCTTAATTGATACTTACTCGGATCTCTGACTGAGATGAGTTTGTCCTTTGCGTTGCCCTTCTCATTGTTCATTTATTATATTTACTATTGGTTTTTCTGAAATTTTATGATTGAGCCAGATGGTAACATACTGACATAACTAACAGCTAGGAAGTTAATACAAAAAAGGGGTTTTATGGAACCTGAAAGATAAAGCAGTGAAATAGGTGATAGTTTTATTTGGTGGCTGGTGGGGACTCCGAATACCCGCGGGGACCTATTATTCCCCGTGGGGATGGGGACGGAGGCAATTTTTTACCCTCCGCCAAAAATCCCCGTGGGGATCCCCGTACCCGCCATTGACGGGGATGGGGATGGGGAGGGGGTCCCCGCCCCCGTGGGGACCCGTTGCCATCCTTAGTTTTGAGATGCCGATTTGTGATTGCTGTTTGTTTTGGTAGTTTCCACGTGGATTCAATTTTAAAATCAATTCCCGGTATTATCTCAATTTTGAGTTTTTGGTTCATCAAGAAATTTGTATGAGCAAACTTTGAAACGCGATTGTCAATGTGTAATGAAAATGATCCAGTTATCTTCTGATTTTCCAAGTTTGAGAGTATACTATAGAGATTTAATAGTCACAGTCAAAAGATTTGGGGTCGAATTGAACCATACTGGAAATCTGAAGGATTACTCATTTCAATTATGTAATTTCATTCCGATTTCTTAAGCTAAAATCGTACCAAGGGAGTGTATCAAGTGGTTAATTTAGACAAGTGGGAGCAATGTGGTGAGATTTCTTTATATTCTTTTTTACATTCTTTTATATTCAGCTTCTTTTTAATTTAAACGAGATGTCATATCTGCATTTATTTATGCAACTTTGGACATGGGAGTAACTGCTTGAGCCCTTCCTCGGTTTCCTTTTTATTTTATTTATTTATACAGACAAATCCATGGCAGGCTCTTCAAATCTGTTAAATGCTGCTGCAGACATATTGACATAGCATGCCAAGAATCCCAAGATTAGAGTTCTAAGGATTAACTTGCCGTCCAAGTGCTTTATTTTACACAAATTTCTTAGAAAAGAGAAGTTCCAAGTTCAAATTTGAGCTGTTACTCCTAATACAAGTAGCCAATTGGTCACAAGGTTGCTCATATTTACAGAATTTGTATGTCACTATTGTTCAAGCTCTCACTAACACCGGGCTGTGTCTACTGTTCTTCTTACGCATTTTGTTGACTTGCTAACTTTTGCAGGTGATGAGCGGTACTGTTGGGCAACCACTGCAAAGATTAGTGCAAAGGTAAAAAGAACTCATAACATTATAATGTGTAAACTGACTACTGAAAATTAGTTGCTGATATGATTGATTTGTGGATTCTAGGAGGGTGATGCTTCACATAGGTTTACCTAGATGCATGTACAACAGACGTGGTTGGAAGGATTGGAAATGAAAGACCAGTCAACCTGACTGTTCTAGATCGAAGCTATGCCTAACCTCTTGGCTTCAGAGTATTCAGTATTCTATTGAAATAAATGTATTAATGATATTAATCTTTTATATTTCTTATATTTCAAACAACTACAGGAAATTCAGAGATCATTCCTTTTGTGGATGCTTATAATCAAATAAATGTATTGATGATAATAACTCAAGCTTGAGTCTGGATCATGAAGATTTAGGATTACCAGAGTGATTTAGGATCATGAAGACTTTTAGTCAGCTGAATAACTTTCACTATTGAATTATCAAGATTACAAATTCTCTCCAGGCATCAATAAATTGTCAGAAATAAGTTCTTGGATCACCATTATGGTAATTAGCAAATCATTCATTTTTGGAATGATCCCCAAAACTAGCCACTAACCCTTACTTTAAAGCTCCAATGACTTGATACATTTGAAGTCCAAGCTCCACAACCCAGTAGTTTTTTTCCCTGCTTGACTTCATGCCAGCCGTTCAGTTCAATTACGCATCCATGAAGAGTGTTTTTCGCTCAACATCCGTATGATATGGACAGATATGCAACAGACTGATCCTGGAGGAAGAAGAAAAGCAATTAAAATGACAGTTTTAATTAATCTAATAAGTCCATCTATAACTAATAACTTAAGTCCATCTGCTTGTCTTCATTTTTGGAATGATCCCCAAAAGCAACCACTAACCAGTAACTTTTTCCCCAGCTTGTCTTCATAGACTACCCTTTCAGTTCAAGTATGGATCCATGAAGAGTGTTTTTCTCAACACTGAAGTGATGGACAGATACGCAATAGACTGATCCTGAACGAAGGGGGCAAGAAAGTAAAATGGCAGTTCTAAATAGTCCACTAAGTACCTCTATAGCTAATAACTTGAATTTAAATTTTTAAAATTTGCACAATAAAGGATTAATGATTTGACATAACGCTACCTCAAAGCAGTACTCCATCCATCCATCTTCATACATATCCTCGAATTGTGCTTGATATGGCTAGAGAAATTACCAGAAAAACTCCAAGAAAATCCATGTCCTACAAAAGTGAATCAAAGCTTAGCATTTTCTTGATGAAACGATACAAAATCTCTCCAACAACAGCGCGGATGAGAAGGTGAAGCACGGTAGGGAAATTGAAGTGCCATAAAAAGAGGGATGCAGCACCTTCTTGCATTACCAGAGAGGGCATTGTTTGGAGGGTAGAAGTTTGTTGCTGCAACCATGATGGACTTATTCATCGAGACATCTGATCTTGAAGCATACTCTGCAAATCAGTTCATTGTTAAGAAAACTAGAATGAAAAAGGAATAGAGTAGTTGTATCATTGCATATTGTAAGAATAGATGAATTCAAGTGCATTGCTTAAAAAATGTGAATGATAGAGATATTGGGAGTGAGATGAGTTTTAAAGATTTTCTATAGTCACAAGCTCCACCTTATTGTAGAGAGAAACATTTGATAATTGAGATTTAAGAATGAAATAAAAGAGAAGATAACGGAAACTTGTTCATTGTTGATTTCTTACCAATTATAAACGAGAAGAATCTCGATCCTCCATGGACATTAGGCCATCCCCCTTCATTTTGTTGCACTCTCCTGATATGGTAAGTGAAATTTATAAGAGAACACCGATAAAATCCATTTCTTGCAATATGCAAATGCAAAGTAAAAGCTTAATTAGCCTTATTAAGATGAAGTAATACTACAGAATATCCTCATAATTAAATGGTTCTCTTGTTATTCAGATGGACTTATTATCCAAAAAAAATTAAAGCAGAATAGAACAATGTGGTAGTAACATTGAGCATAGTTGCATCTGTAAACATTCATGAAATTAAAGAAAGTAAAAACTCTACCTGAAGTAATAAAGCCTGTAGGATTTTGATGAGTTTGTTCGAGATTTGAGTCAAGTAATTAAGAAATGGTTGCAGTGCTATCCTATGGGAATACCTGCACAGAATATATAATATATATAAGATAAGAAAAGGCAGTTGACCCAGGGCACCTTCTTGTGGTTAATAATAAATAGTAAATCAAAATTTTTCGATGAAAAGCTTAACAGAAAACATGATACCCAGTTTCAGCGTCATAGCAGTAGGTTTTATTACCTTTGCAAGATCTATCGCAACAAAGGGGATGGTATGGGTGAGGGGCCAGTGGTCTCCTTCCGCCTCAAAGCGCTGTCGTTTTAGCAGCGGACAGGTGGAGATCTGGAGTGTTCCAAGAGAGGGAGGCAAGCCTTCCTTTGGCAAGGATCGTAGCTTCGGGCAGTTCAATATTCCCAGACTTAGAAGAGAGTTCAGGTTTTGGAGGAGCTCTCTGGGTATTGATTCCAGATTTTCACCATCTTTGATCCAAAGAGTGGTTAAAGAAGAAGGCAGCACAATATCCGGCGGCCATGTCCGACAACTAATTGCCAACCACTGAAGAGAGGTAAGGTTGTGGAGGCCGCATCCCGCCACCGTTGCCAAATGCCCATCTGGAACTGGATTGGATAGTTTTTGAGTCGTATTTGGTAGTAGGAACTTGAGAATTGCATCGTCTAACTGAACATTTGTTAAGTTTGGGGGTAAATCTAAAAGTAAACCTCCATTCTCATTCCCACCTGGAGACGGAATCAACTCTATGTTTGGACAATGCTCTATGTATAGCTCCTGAAGCGATTTCAACTGGGACATCGTAGTATTTGGGAAGGACTTGAGATTCTTACAATACCTTATTTCCAATACCTTGAGATGGGGGATGCATAAGCCCAGATTTGGGATGGACTCTAAAGCGTGACAAGAGCCAATGTGTAATCCAATGAGATTGCTGAGGCAATCAAGGCTGGGTAAGCCTTTCAACCTTTGACAATTCCAAATTCCAATGGATCTAAGTCCTGTACATTGATGCAGCATTCCCTTTGAAATAGATTCCAACCCCTCGCAACCCTGAACTTCAAATTCCTTGAGAGAAGCTGGCAGCTGACCCCTCTGAAAAGAATTTAAATGTGGAAATTCCCCTATATATAAATATTCAAGATTGCTGTTGTTGTCACCATCATCTTGCATCAGTATTCCATCCGGTAGAGACTCAAGATTTTCACATCTTTCTATTGTCAACCGCTTAACTGTGATGGGCACGGATAATGACCTGAGAGAAGGACAACCATAAAGTTCTAACTCTTCAAGTCTCAACAAGTCGGTGCTATTACTGTTGCTTCCGCCCATCTTCCTCATCATCAGATCAGGTAATAATGACTCCAATGCCTCACAACTAGAGAGGGCAAGATGTTTAAGACTCAATGGCAAGAGGCCTTGTTCTTTCCCTGTCAACGACATAAGCAAAGGACAACTCCTAATTTCCATTTTCTCAAGGCGAGCAAGGTTTATTGTTTCTGATCCATCCTCCCACAAACAAGTAAGTTCTTTGCACCCTTCAATTTCAAGATTCTCAAGAGCTGTTAAGAACTGTGTAAAACACATAGGCAAGCAAGACATCTCTGAAATATTCTCAATTCTCAATCGAGTGAGAGAGGTGAGATCAATCATGCTCTTCAAAAGAATAACATTGCAGTCTCCAATATGAAGATTTCTAAGTGACACAAGACTTGTGGTAGATGAGCATCTTAACTCTGGGCATCCATTTATCACAAGATTCACCAGAGAAGAAAGTTGGCTGGTTAATTGTCCTGTCAACTTGGGACAATTTTTAATCTCAAGATTCACCAGAGAAGAAAGTTGGCTGGGTAATTGTCCTGTCAACTTGGGACAATTTTTAATCTCAAGATTCACCAGACAAGGAAATTCACCTCCACTTCCAGTTGGAGAAGTCCATTCCTTCCAATTTAACATGTTTTGAAAAACCAACTTCCCCAATGATGAGAAAGTTCCATTCCCATAAAACTCTGGACCCACTGTTTCTATTCCCTCCATGCCTTCTATAATCAATTCTTTCAGAACAGGTGATCGCCCAGGTGACGGCAACAAAGGGCATCTCTTGCAATCTCTAAGATTCAAATATGATAAATTAGAAAAAATTGGATCCCCAATCCAGGAAGGGAATTCTTGGCCACCATAGGAAACAATTGTGAGACTTTTCAAATTTGAATGAGGTTTTAACCATTTGAGAACCTGCATTTCTTCATTGGTTTTATTCCTCATATTACCAGAATCAGAAGTCCACTCCAAATGCAACTCATCAAGACCATCAATATTCTTTAGATCAGCCTCCATAGCATCTTGAACATTCAAAACATTCTCTAGATTCAGAATAGACAGTTTTCCTTTAAGTTGTGAGAAGTTTTTCAAGTTAGATAATTTCATCAATCTATTTTCCTTCCCTACAATCAATTTTGACAATGTTGAGAGATTTTTGAGATTACCTATTTCTGATGGCATCTCTTTCAAGGAACTCGTACCTTCAATATCTAGATGATGGAGGTAAATTAAGTTCCCAACTGTCACAGGTAACTTCAAAAACTTGCAGCAGTTAAAGAGCAACAGTGTCTGTAATTGGAGGAGGAAACCCACAGACTCAGGTAGGCTTTCAATTAGAGTGTCTGACAAATTAAGGTACTTCAAATGTATTAAATCTCCGATTGAATCTGGTAACTTATTTATCAGATAACCCTCAAGAGACAGTGCTCTCAAGCATCTTAATTTTGGCAGCCAATCATGCACCACTACATTTGATATATGACACCACCCCCTTGAGCCAACTGGAATGAATGTTCGCAAACACTTCATGGCATTCAAGACATCAAATTTCTTAGAGGTGTCATTGTAACCACAGATGCAAGACAAATGACGAACCTTTTCATAATTCACTTTTGATTTTTTATCAACCTCAAACTTATGTTCAAGAATGAAGCACGATTCTCCAGCAACAAATTGAGCCAAATCATGTATGAGATCATGCATCACAAACCGTGACTCATTCCCACTAGATCGCTGCAAAAAGGCTTTTGAAACTAACCCGTAGAAATACTGATGACCAACTTCTACCGATTGTTGTTTTAAGACCCCACTTGCCATCCACAACAAAACAAGCTGGTTCTTCTCAAACTCATGGTCTTTAGGAAACAATGCACAATAGACAAAACATGGCTTCAAATAAGAAGGAAGATAATGATAACTCAATCTTAAAGCTGGAAGAATGTCACTTTCTTGCAGCTTCCATATTTCACTATTTAAAATGTCTTCCCACTCAGAACGGTTTAACTTACCACATAGGAGGCCCCCAAGGGTTTTTGCAGCCAATGGCAATCCTTTGCACCTTTTTACAATTTTTTCCCCAATTTCTTTTAAATCTAGGTGTTTATCAAAATTGTATGTTCCCAATGCACGTTTAGCAAACACTGACAAGCACTCTTCATCCTTCATTACTTCTAGACTGCAAGCTTTATCCACTCCTCCCATCATTTCTACAACACGCTCATTGCGAGTTGTGATGATTATTTTACTTCCAGCTGCTCCTGATAAGAATGGTTTTTGTAGGTCGTCCCACCGAGAGGGGTTCTCATTCCAAATGTCATCCAATACAAGCAGAAACTTCTTGCTAGACAACTTGCTGCTCAATTCTTGTTGAAGTGAATCTAAATTATTAAAATCACACCTTCCCCCAACTTGCTCTAGAATGGCTTTTGTTATGCTTGTAATATCAAACTGATCAGAGACACAAACCCATGATTTAAGCTCAAAGTTTTCTGGTGTCGTCACCTCGTTGTAAACAAGTCGAGCTAAAGTGGTCTTGCCAATGCCTCCCATTCCAAGGATGGGAATAACACTAAATCCTTTGGAACCACCTTCATCATTGAGCAACTTGTCAAGAATAGCTGCTTTTTCAGTTTGTCGACCACAAACATAAAGTTCAGGAAGAGAAGTAGTGGGTGACCTTCCTGTAGCCATTCTACTAGGCTTATCTCCAACTTGACTTACTAAGCCAAGTAACTTCGATTCATCTACCAAGCTTTGCAACTTGAGGGTGATGCCATCCACCTTAGAAATGGTACGGGGATTAGAGATCAACAAATCACTCTGTTTGAAACAGTTGAAGCATGAGGGGATGAATTTGCTACTGCTGGCTTGGTGAGGTTTTGAAATATTCAAACTGCTTCTCTGAGAATCAACTTGAAATTCATCTAAGATGTCCTCTATATCATAAGCCAAGTCCCTAATTTCAGCGACCCATATCTTTATCAACTCGCTGGAATTAGACATCTGCTTTTCTTCTGCATCTTCAAGAAGGGCAAAGATTTTCGGCAATAAGCTCTCCCAGTTTTGCAACTTATTAAGAACCTGCTTCTGCAAATTGAGTGATCTGCTGAACTTCAACTTCTTAAACAGCTCCTCAAAAGCAACAGTTAAGAAAGCACCTCCAGCAATAGATAAGAATTCCATTGAATGATCAGGTCTTCTGTAAATTTAGGGTTAGTTAAGGTACGTTTAGTATACATGGTAATTCAACAACGAAAAATAAAAAATGAAAAATATTAATAAATTATTAATATGTGGCATTAGTTACTAAAAGTAAAACAATGAAAGCAAAAACAAAAACAATTATATTAAATGGATCCTTAGTTCTTAAGGGATTTGGTGGCACAAAGCATTAATCGTTCACTAATTGCTTACTCTGTAACTTTATTTTTTATTTATTTTTTTTTTGTTAACATTATTTTAGTTAATATGGTAAACATATTTTCAACCTAAAAGAATAAAGATTTGTAAAATACTTAAAAAGTAGAACTAGGAACACTTGGATTTTCAATATATTTTTCAGATCTAAAAACATAAAATAATAGTAATAAAAAAAAAAAAAAACAAATATAGGATTAAGAAGCATTTAATGTTACATACCTTAACTTGCTTCCTAGCTTTGATTTTTTTTTTTTTTTTAAATGTATCCATTAATATCCATTCATATACTGCTCATACCATTTTTTTTTTTTTTTTAAATGCTCAGAGTTGAAAGTGGACACAAATTTGCTGCCTGCTGGAAGTGGCTGGTAATTAAACTCTGAGAAGAAACAGAGAAAGAGTAAGTAAATTTTAAGACGAAGAAACTGAACCTAAGAAAATGAATTAAAAACAAGAGATGGAAGAGATGAGGAGCATACCTTTTGCCTTAAGGCTGAAACTTGAGCACTGGAAAGGAAGGACACAGAAACATGGAGCAGAGGAGAGGGTGATATGAGATGAATGGAAAAACGAAAGGAAATCGTCTCTTAATTTGTTAGGCTATTCCTTTCAAAACGGGCAGAGCATTGGATGCTTTTGCTTTTTGACGAAGACCCATTAGTGGCTCCAATTATTGATCCTGGAAAAAGGAATACTCTGACTTCTCAGTCTTTTCCTCTTTCCTTACATTTATTTTCTTCGTTTCCCACCAATGACATGAAATTGTCTTTCTTTGCAGGGCCCACCATGGTTTTATTTAAAGGATCCACTTGCAGGGGAAGTGTGAAGTTTAGTGGAAATTGACTGATTAAAGTATTACACGCCAAAGACCTTTGGAGGCCCAAATAATTTGCAGGAAAGCAAAAACATTAGTTTAAAGCATCTCTTGCTTTTCTAAAAGAAAAACTGAGCCAGAAATGAATCCAATTAGCATCTTAGCATCTTTAGCTTTTCAAGGCAAGTTTTTGTTTGGTAGATGAGCAGACCTTTTTCAAATAGATTTTTCTATTCGTATAGAATAAGAATATAATAAATATATTTTTTATAATTAATTGTTTTTATAAAGATACAAAAAGTTAATTTTTAATAGTGCCATTAAGCGTGAATATTCATATATATATATATATATACATATATATCTTTCTCTTAGGCATCCCAAGCTATATACAGATTATACAGATTGATAACAGTTTATCTAATAAACTTAGCATAAATGATCTAATCTAGTATTAAAATCTAATCCCATGAAACTAATTATTAAACCCATTAACAAATTTAGGCCGAAAACCCATTAACAAATTAGGCCCTAGGTAGGTAAAGGAAACAAAGTTCAAAACATAAATCAATAGTCCAAATCCACAACCCATTCTAGGTCGGTCTACTCTTACAACTAATATGGGCCAAGGCAAACTAAGCCCATTAAAATTTTCTTCCAAAAAAAATATTGGAAAATAAGGAAAAAAAATGCTCTTTCGTGTAATCACTCTTCTTCGGGCTCTGATCTCAGAAATGGCACTGAGGATTGTCTACGGCGTGGTGTTCCTCTCCGTCTCCTGCGCCTGCTCCATCTACCTCCACCTCATCCTCCATCCGATCTTCTACATCACCTCCTGATGATCCGTGCTGCTCAAATCGGTTTGGTCCTCCGATTCTTAATTTCGATTTCTCAATACCTTCTGTTATGATTGGTTGAACCCACAAAGCAAACGGGAAGGTTTTTTCTCTCTTTTTTTGTTTCCGTGTAATTCCAGACTCTTTCTTGTTTGTCTTTTGTTAATTGTCTGTTCTGAGATGCCGATTTGTAATTACAGTTTGTTTTGGTTGTTTCCATGTAAATTCAATTTTAATGTCAATTCTCTGTATTATCTCAATTTTAAGTTTTTTGGTTCATCAAGAAATTTGTATGATCAAATTAGGAAAAATGTTTAGGATTTAGGAAAGAATGTTAGCATTAGACGCAAACACAAACGTCCCAAAGCTCTGTGGATGAGATTGTAAGTCACATCCAGTAAAGTAAATTAAATAGTAGAAGAATAATGTAAAATTAAAAAAATATATCAAAACCAAACAGTGGATATGCTACATCCCTCAACAGTGGTTTAGCATGAGAGTTTTTTTTTTTTTTCTCTAATTTATGAGCACAGGTTATTTTCATATTAATTATATTT
>BPVZ01000005.1:366296-383059 GCA_020521535.1 Rubroshorea leprosula
TGAGATTTTTTTTATTTTAAATTATATAATAAAAATTTATTTTTCCTTCTCAAACATCTCCACACCTATCATAAAATTTAAATTTATCACTCATAAATAATAAAAAAAAATAAAAAAATTTTATAAACTTGGCCAAACATGCTGTTAGGTCGTTAAAAAGGCCTTTTCTTTTAATGCTTGTCCGGAGAATTCAATTTCACTTCAATAAATAGACAAAGGGAAAGAAAGTTCCAGCACATTGATTGGAAACATCATGTGGCCGTGCTGCCACCTGCATTTCTGGTGTCCAATGCCCATGGGCCCTTCTCATTTTCTTCCATTTTCATTCTTATGGTATTCAAAGTCCTAATTCTATTCTTTCCCTTTCCAATGTTATGAAAATTCAATCACAAAAAGTTTGAAAGAGAGTTCTAATTTACTTCTTTAATAAAATAAAAAAAGTTGTGCCATTAGAACTCCGTCAAGTCTTTGAATATTAAAAGTTATTTTTTTATTTAATAATATTAATTTTATAATTTAATATAATTTAAATTATAAAACATGAAATTTATTGTATAATTTTGTAAGCCTAGTTGTTAGTTAAGGTGAAGTTGACCGTACCTACTCTCATATGTATTTATGCTCCTTGTTCTCCTTTTACCGGTGTGAGAATAACTCTCGAATAGTTTATAAATATTAATATCTCAGGTAAAAATATGTGAAATTTTAGAAGAATTTATAAAAGTTTAATTTTTTATTAAAAATAAGATTTAAGTTAAATTGAGTCTTTATCTCTTATATATAATTAAAGATGGGCACTTCGGTACTTAAGCACTTAGGTTGATGTCTTTATATAGAAATACATCTCTACAAATAATGAATTTTTCATGTCATATAGGAATATCCTATGTAAAATCAAAATTTTACAACTAATGTTTTAAAGAAAATTTTAAGTTTTGTTATGTATTTTAAATCTTAAAAAAAAGTGAGATTACACCTGAGGATATTCATTTTCATTTTTTGCAGTTTCATATTATTTGTCAATAATAGCCGCTTACATATATGCATTTATATGTCCACACCAATCATGCCATGGGAGACAAAGACCAACAGAAGCTCGCGCGTCTAATATCGAATCATTGGCCGGAGAATCCCAAAGGAAGCTCTCATGAAAATGGAATCTTTTATACTGAAATACAATTTATATATATAATATGTAACCAATCAATAATAATTCCATATGCCAATAAAAATAATAATTAATTGACTTACTTAAATAAGATTATGATTCATATAAGGTCACTAGTTTGGGATGCGAATTTTGTGACATGTAAAATTTTATTAAACATTTTCCTTTTTATTCACGTTCTCTAGGTGGTGTTTTAGTAGTGAGTAGAAATTTAAATTTTTATCTTAAGAATTTTAAAGTTAAATTTTGATACAAGTGAAGAAAATTTTGAATAAGAAAAGATTGACTCATATTATATAATTTATTATTTAATATAATAAAAAAAATTTCATCTTAATAAAAAAGTTAAAATCCTAAATAATGGATGAGATTTTTGTATTTTAAATTATAAAATAAAAATTTATCATTTATTTTATCTTAATTATATATTACATAAATTGAGAACAATCTTGTAACCTAGTAGTTATTAATCTCTTGTAAACATATTCTTATGCTAACTGAATATATAAAATTCGATTCTCACCCTCAATGGAAAAAAAAAAGAAGAAGTCATATATCACATAAATTAAATTTATAGTTTTTTATTTCTTTTGAATCTGATTCTTTATGAGATTTTTTTATTTTAAATTATATAATAAAAATTTATTCTTTATTTTATGTAAATCACATATTATATGAGTAAAACTTATAACTTATAGTTTTTTTAATAATATTTTTTAAAAATAAAATAAAAAATAAAAAAACCCCTTAAACCTTGACTAAATAAGTCACAAGCATTATTGGATTTGGGTCTACGCACCCAGCGGACACGTTCTATAACCTGTAATTTCTTTTGAAAGAAGATGAGTGTCGAATTATGTTTAAGTCGTCGCTAATGATGGATGATACTGAAAGTCTGCTCTGAAAATTCTAACGCGAAGACCGAAGAGACGACTTGGAGAGTTACTGGCAATCTAACGGTGGGAAAGACATCAGAGAGTTGAGCGCCAAGTTCACGCGCAGAAAAATGAGAAAGGGACAAGTGGGTGGCGTGGCGTGGCGTGGAGTAGCTAAGCTTGGCGTAAAAACAAGGGTATTAGTGTCCATTAATTTTTTTTTTGCCTATTGTCGGACACCGACAGCTTGCCTTTAAGCCACATGTTATGTCCTGAGCCGCGGCTTCCCTTGAATCCCTTCACATATTATTGGTTTTTTTTTTTATTAGGTAATGGAAACATGCTATTATAGTTTGAATAATGATAAGAGGATAAAAATTTAGAATTAATAGTATGATTTATGTATATTATTAAATTAATATATAATATTATAAAATTTAAAAAATAAAAAATTAATTATTAAATAATATAAATTTTATATTTAATATTTTAAATAATATAATTTATATTATATTATTAATTTTAAATTTTAATTTCATTTATCATTATTCTCAAAG
The DNA here is from genome assembly GCA_020521535.1 of Rubroshorea leprosula. NCBI lineage: Eukaryota > Viridiplantae > Streptophyta > Magnoliopsida > Malvales > Dipterocarpaceae > Rubroshorea > Rubroshorea leprosula. The sequence goes on from BPVZ01000005.1 coordinate 368,897, forward strand.
TTTATAGCAAGTGCTAACCCCTTCTGGTTTTTCTATTCTACTTACTACTAGACATGCGCCGCCCTATTTTACACTTACTACAAAAACAAAAGCAAGCCTCCTTAATACTAATATAAGAAGGAAATACAAAATATATATGTAGAGGAATCTAGTTACCCCAATTTTCATTATTCGACAAAATTTTAGTTAGTCTTCAATACCTACCCTATAAATATTTGGCAACAAAGTGCTAAAGGTTGGAATTGATGGTAATTGTTGAATCTTAAAAACTAATATAAATAATACTTATTGATATACATACAAGAAGCACTAATAACAAAAAAAAAAAAAAAAGAACTATCTACATATTAAATAAGAAAGAAAATAATTTTTCTAATTTTTTACGTGTTATAATTGTAATTAACTTTGTTCACTTCAAATCATATATAAACTAATACATATTTACTCATTTAATATATGTCACTTTTACAAGTCTTTAATATATATAATATATAATTATATTAAAGTAATTAAATAAACTTCTTCATAAATATATACAACCTAAAATATATATACATAATTAGTATGTATTAACTGAGCTTGTAAAAATATTAAATAGAAATACATTTAAAACGTTGTTATTTTAATAAAATATCATTGGTGAAAACTAAAATATTCATATTTTTACTTTGACATTTTAATTTTTTTAATAAAAATTTATTAAAATAATATGATTTTAAAATCCTTTTTTACGTAATATTTTACAGGTATGGCTAATAAATATTTTTTTTCCATATATTTAATATATATTCAACCAATGACACATCTCTTCCATAAAAAAAAAAGGAGAAACTATTACTACCATAACTGAATTTAGGATAATAATTAAAAAATAATTTATACAATTTTACATCTCATCTAATAATCAAGACTTTTCTATCCAGCACTTCGGGATCTACTAACCCCTCCTTATAGAACGTGTTTAGGACTATCAAGATTTGGGTTCTAATCCCGTATCTCCTTTTCCTTTTTTCATTCCCATGAAAAAATTTTCCATTATTCATAAAAAAAAAAAAAAAAAAAAAAGGCTTTTCTATCTTGCACCTTTAAAAACTTTGACCGTTGATCTCGATTCTTAGAACCGTTGACTGTTATTAGTCTTGCGTGGGCAGTGGGCTTGACCAGTTGACCCAATGGTCATCTCTAGTTGTGGCTCGAAGGCACGTTGTGGAACCATCTCTTCAAATTATCAAGTTCCCCAGCAAGCATATCCCTTGATTTTTGACACCTTCCAAAAATATGCATCTCTTTGTTAGTTAAAGTTGCTGAGATGGTCAAGCCAAACTCTTGTCCAGGTACTGAGTGATTTCTTAGAGATGCTGGAATTACCATCAAAGCGCCAAATTCTATCTTCAATCTCAGGAGTCAGAGCAGCCCCAGAAAGGAAAATGAGGAAGATGGATGCTAAATGGTTTAAATTCAAGTGCTGATTTTGCTCACGTAAACATGAGATGCATTTGGACGGGACTCGCATTTTCGTTCATGTCACTGAATACATACAAGTAATAAAATTGTAAACAAAAGAAGCTATTACTATTATAAGCTGAATTTAGGAAAATAATTAAGAAATAATTTATACAATTTTTTACATCCCATTTACTAATAATTAGTTCATTTTATTCTATTAAAATTCATATTAGTATTATATGAATTTACTTAATTATTTTAAAGATTAAAATAAAATTTATAAATTTTTTTTTTACTTGCATAATATTGATCTGAATTATTTACGAGTAGATGGATGAGTTGATAGGGAACTCTTTCAGCTTAACTAGAGATCTTAGTTTTAAGTGTTAAGAATGTAATTTCATTAAAATTTGTGAGGGAGGGTTTTGCCACTCATTAAGTCCTACCAAACTCGAATTCGAATTAATTAGTGGCTCAATAAACTTTCAAATACCGAGTGATCCATAGAAAAAAAAAAAAAAAAAAGTCTCAATTAAAGACCATGTGATATCCGAGGGCTTAAAAACAAAATCCAAATGGCGCGGCTCAAAGCAAGCCGAGAGAGCAGCAGCAGTATCAGTCGCTCTCCGCGTGGTCCCACTACAGCCTGTCCGAACTGGAAGTGGCTTTGCCATCCATTCCTAAAAAAAAAAATGTCCTCATTTTCAGTATCCCTACCATTTCAATGCAATACTCTCCATCTCTAGTTGTTGCATTGCTTTAAAATCCAGCCCTCCCCCATCCGCCTCTTCCTCTTCTCTCCACCTTAAGTAGCCACCTCTCCTCCTCCTCCCTTCTCTTATTAAAGCTCTAAACTTTTCCGGGTCCTGTGCTTCTTTTTCAGTGTTTTCAGCATTCTATTCTCTCCAAATCGAGCACCATGGATTCTCCCGTCTATGGTGTCTCCACCAAGCTCTTCTTCTCCGCCTTAGTCATATTCCTTTTCTTTTCTCCTACAACTGCATTGCTGCAAAACCCATCTTCAAAATCTGGCCAAATCAACTCTAACTCTGTACTCGTTGCTCTACTCGACTCGCATTACACTGAGTTAGCTGAGCTCGTCGAGAAAGCTCTGCTTCTTCAGACTCTCGAAGAAGCGGTTGGAAAGCACAACATCACCATTTTCGCGCCGAGAAATGAAGCGTTGGAGCGGGAACTTGACCCGGAATTCAAGCGGTTCTTGCTGGAGCCCGGGAACCGGAAGTCTCTTCAGACGCTTTTGATGTTTCACATTATTCCTAAACGAATCGGGACCGGCGAATGGCCTGATGAGAAATCCGGGTCGGTCAAGCACGAGACTTTGTGGGACAACCATGTGCACTTGACGACCAACGGTGGCTCCGGGAAGAAAACGGTGGATTCTGCTGAGGTGATCCGACCCGATGACGTGACCCGACCCGACGGTGTTATCCACGGGATTAAGCAGCTCTTGATTCCCCGGTCTGTTCAGGAGGACTTCAACCGGAGACGCAATCTTCAGTCGATATCGGCTGTTTTACCGGAGGGTGCGCCGGAAGTGGACCCGCGGACCCACAGGCTGAAGAAACCTGCAGCACCAGTTCCAGTCGGCGCGCCACCGGTTCTTCCAATCTACGACGCGTTGGCACCAGGTCCGTCCCTTGCTCCGGCACCGGCTCCTGGACCGGGTGGACCCCACCATCACTTTGACGGCATGAGTCAGGTCAAGGACTTCATCCAGACACTACTGCATTACGGTGGGTATAACGAAATGGCGGATATTCTGGTGAACCTAACCTCTTTAGCAACGGAAATGGGGCGATTAGTTTCCGAAGGGTACGTACTGACGGTGCTGGCGCCGAATGACGAGGCGATGGCGAAACTCACCACCGATCAATTGAGCGAGCCAGGGGCGCCAGAGCAGATAATTTACTACCACATCATACCCGAGTACCAGACGGAGGAGAGTATGTACAATGCGGTGAGGAGATTTGGGAAAGTGAAGTATGACACGCTGCGACTGCCGCATACGGTGGTGGCCCAGGAGGCTGATGGGTCTGTGAAGTTCGGGCACGGCGAAGGGTCAGCGTATTTGTTCGACCCGGATATCTATACTGATGGGCGGATTTCCGTTCAGGGGATTGATGGCGTTTTGTTCCCGGAGGAAGAGGCCGTGAAAAAACCGGCCTCCGCCGTGAAGGTTGCCACCAAACCCCGGAGAGGTATTTTCTTTATTTTTAATTTCATAACATTTCTTTTATCTATTTTTGTTATATTACTTAAGTTAAAATTTTGTGTGCCTTTTTGCTGAGATAGTAGATGTCACGTGGGAATTTTCTTGACACAGATAAGATCATTAATTGGGAAATGAATTGGAAAATTTTTGAGTTCTCAAAGTCTAAACATCATGTAAGGAATTGGTTTGGTTGGTAAATATCATTTTCGATGATTTGGGAGGTCGTAAAGATATAATTCCTTATGGATTCTCTTAGGCTCGGTGTGAATAGTCTACCTTTTGTTGAAAGAGTGATGAACATAAAGAACATGTAACTCAATTAGGAATTTGACAAGTTGTTGGTCGAAAGATAAGATTTTGATGAATAAGAAAGACTAGGAACTTAGATTGTTCCATATACTTCCGTGTGGCAGATTGGTAAGAGGGAATTGCATTAAGAATATTACTTTTAGGCTGCAATTTGGTTAGTTTTCCTGTGGATGATCGGGAAGTTTTTGGTGGTGGGGATTGGGGAAGGTCAAATCATGGAATCCTTGTTCATGATTTTGGTGTCTTTTGATGATGCAAGTGGCATATGGAAAGGCTGGTATTTTTTCTGATTAAATCCCATATTGGAGAATGGTTTCTTGATGTGATTATTGATTGATTAAGTGATGATTTGTGTGATCATCATTTGTTGTATGCTTGTAGAGAACGCAAATGGCCATGATTCACCCTTAGATGTTTAGTTTTGCATTCTGCAAATTAAGATATGATCAAAAGATGCTTGAAAATGGCATACACAATATCACAGCTGCTACTACTTGAATCTACGATAAAGTAGAAAACTAAGCGGTTAGGTTGGGTATGGAGGAAGGTTATTTTAACTACTTTGGTATTACCAGTTTCTTTTACTGTTGATTTCCCATGTTACCAAGGAATCCATGTGACCAAGGAGTACTTAAAATCAATGTTGGCCTGCCCAGCTGGTAGCCATATTCTTCTACCCCACTAACATGCCAACCAGAATACGTGCCTCTAATTAATTCCATTGCCTTTTCCACTGTATTCCTCTTATATAATATAGCTGGCATGATTTGTTCTGTCCTTGTTCTCCATATTCTATTAGCTGTCCTAGATTTTGCTTAAGGGGTTCTTTAGTTGGTGCCGAGTTTACCTTTGAAAATTGAATCATTAATCAATTTACATGTCTTAATTGCCTGCTTGGTTTCTGACTTTAGATTAAGCATGTGATGCAGATGGTCTAACCTTCATTAGTTGATTTTAATTAAATTTTCTCATGTTTATGCAGGTAAGTTGCTGGAAGTCGCTTGTAGGATGCTGGGAGCATTTGGACAGGACTCGCATTTTCGTTCATGTCACTGAATACATAGAAGTAAAAAGTTGTAAACAAAATAGAGAACAAGCAAAGAGAAAGTCATGAAGAAAAAGGTGAAACCTCATTTCCTCTTCCTTCATCTTGATCTGATTAAAACGCATTGCTCCTGCACTAACAATGTTCAGTTTCTTGTTACCTGCAGGCGCTAGGAAGACTCTGTTTCATAAACACCATGGGGGCGGGAGGTGATGGCAGGAGAAAGAGTTTGTTGTTATTTTGATATGAATACTGTAATTACATATCTTCTTTTTTTTCTTTTTTTCTTTTTTTGTGTGTGTAAGATGATGATGGTTTACCCCAAAAAAGACCTGTCTTTTTTTCATCTTCCAGTTTTGCTAGTTTCTGCATTCACTACCTGTGAATCAACCCCCAAAATATGACATTATGTATTCTTTTTGGTATATTGTTATAGAAATGGCTCTAGGGAGCACAGATTTTGTTGTTGAAACGCTGATTCATTACATATTTAATGTTAGGGGGACCGAATACACTAAGAAAATTAATTTTTTAAATACTGTGGGTCTATTATTAAAATTATTTAAAAAGAGAAAAAAAGGTTTCGACGTAGTTGGCTTGGGCACAACTTGATCATTGAAAAAAAAAAGATTTTTTTAATGTTATGAGACAATTTTTTTTTTTTTGAACAATGGGAATTTTTTTCGGGGGATGAGGAAGGGAAGACTTGGGATTGAACCTAAGTTCAACTAGTCCTAAGCACGTGGTGCCTGGCAGGGAGGTCAGTTGGCCTTCAAGTGCTGAACAATGTTATGGGACATATTAAGGATATTTTTATAATAAATTTATATAAAAAATATAAAAATAAATATTAATTTTATAAATAATATTATGTGAATAAATTTAATTATATAATTAATAAATTAAATATTATTTTTTATTATCAATAATTTAAAATAATTCAGTTGTTATTTTTTTTCGTTGAAAATAAAAAATCATAAGTTTGAGTAGCATGACATGTAGGTGGAGGTGAAATAAGGAAAAAAAGATAATTATTTTACATTGTATAATCAAGATAAAAAAAATATTTTATTTTTATTTTTTTAAGACTTTTAATTTATATTTTAAGTGTATATTATTTGTTATAAAAACCTTTAAAAAAAAATGTTAGAGGGCGAATGGACACTGAGGTTGTTGTGTCACATTCACAGTCGGAGGTGTGCTGTTGTTGTCGTTACGCCAAGGAGAAATTATACAGAGGATGCATAATCAATTATTTGCATACGTTTCGAAGGGAATTTTTTGGTATTTGTCGACTCTCCCACGTTAGTCTTGCAACGTTTGGAAGGGTTCAGGCTTTTGTCGTTACGCCAACAAGAAATTACACAGAGGATGCTCCTTAATTGACCATAGGTTGTCTAATTGACTAAATCCCATTGGTATTAAAACTATTATAAGAAAAATTATCGAATTAAATAATTTAATAATAATTTTATTAATAGTTAATAATCTAAATAATTTAGTGATCATTTTTTTAGTTAAAAATAAAAGATTTTGAGTTTGAATCACATAATATTGTAAAAAATAATCACTTCTTATTATATAAATAAGATAAAAAAATAATTATTATTATTTTAATAAAAATAAAAAATTTTATATTTGAAACATATAATATGTCAATAAGATAAGAAACGAGATATATTTTTTATTATGTAATATAAGATTAAAAAAAACAAAAAAAGAAAAAGAAAGAGGAGAAAGACTGGGTCTAGTCCAAGACAGCACTAGATGGCCATGATCGCGATTCTTAGAACCGTTGACTGTTCCTAGTCTTCCGTGGGCAGTGGACTTGACCAGTTGACCCAATGGTCATCTCTAGTTGTGGCTCAAAGGCACGCTGCAGAACCATTTCTTCAAATTATCAAGTTCCCCAGCAAGCATGTCACTTGATCTTTGACATCTTCCAAAAATGCATCTCTTTGTTAGTTAAAGGTTCGGAGATGGTCAAGCCAAACTCTTGTCCAGGTACTTGGTGATTTCTTAGAGATGCTGGAATTACCATCAAAGGGCCAAATTGTAGCTTCTATGTTCAATCTCAGGAGTCTGAGCAGCCCCAGAAAGGAAAATCAGGAAGATGGATGCTAAATGGTTTAAATTCAATGCTGATTTTGCTCACACAAACATGAGATGCAGTCCAAATAACGTCAAGATGAAACATATATATAGCTAACAAATTCAGCAGATGAGATGAATCAGTTCTGCCAAACACTTGCATATAAAGTAATGAAGGAAACATGATTACATTAACCTGTAGACATGTATGTAACTTACAATATTATGTATAGTAACCTTCAAAAAGAATGTCAAAATCAACTTCACAACAATAATATTCACAGCAGCATGAAACATTTTAACTTAAAACAGACTCCAATAATCTTCACATTCCAACAGCGACTTCATGAGTCATAATCTCAGGGCTCTGCAAACTTGAAATAGGTTCATCATTTTGAGCAGGATTCCTATCAGGAGCAGGACATATTGCATCCTCACACCTGAGAATATTCACAGGATTTTCTTCAGGTTTCCCCATGGAACCATCTTGCAAGCATTCTCCAACAGCTTTCTTCTTTGGTTTTGATTTTTTGGGATTTTCTTCATCTTTAGTAACCTCCTTGGATTGAGGTTTAGGTTGAGCCTTTTTTACTGGCTTTTTGGAAGCAATGACGCCTTTACTATCTGTCCCTTTAGTTGAATTATTCTGTTCTCGGCTCAGATGTGGACTAGAACAAGAAGAATCACCTTCTAAAGGATTGCTTGATGCAGCATTGGAGCTCTTGTGCCTTCCAAGCTTTGGAGATCTTGGGCGTGTGGTTGGTATCTATAATGATTGAGAGATATCACAAGATTAAAATAGGATGAACAGAAGGGCTAGAAATTAGCATAATTCTCAACAACATTTGATACACGTCTTGTAATCCAAAATCGAGTGGTACTATAAAGTTGTGGGAATTCATGACATAGTATTTGCAAGAAACTGGTAAAAGTTTAACTGCCAGCATTGAAAAGAATGAAGATAGACATCAATTACCTTCTTAAGTTCAACTTTGGGGGGAGGTTCTTTGTAGAAACTAGGCATCGGTGTAGCTTTAAATGTCAAGGTCTTTCTCAATTGCTTGATTTCTGCCTCCTGGTTCTCCTGCATGATGCATCAAACAAGTAAATGAACTGAAAAAATGCCAAAAATGAATGTATTGGAATAAAGAACTTCGAACATAAAGAGATATTGTCTTAACTACAGAGGAAAATTAAGTATAGAGACCTTTGATTTTGCCTGCAAGTTACTTTTTTCTATTTCCTTAGCATGTATCTTCTCTTCTAGCTTCGAAAAAAACTGGAGGAAAAGGTTGTAAGACGATCAATTATGCACTCAATGAAAGCTAACAGCAAGGCAATAAAGAAACTTAAGCAAATAGACAACCAACCTCCTTTCTCCTTTCAGCACGTTCCTCCAACCTGAAGGTGAATCCTGATCCACTGCTTCTTCTTCCACTAAGAGTGGCACTTCTATTGATAACACAAAATAACACAGATAGACTGATATTAAAGACTATGCAGAAAGTGTACAAGTTGCATGGAGACTATTAGCATATGAGATAAAGACAATACGAAGTAGTAGAATGAGCATCATCATCATCATCTTTGCTTGGTGATGCAGTTATTATGGGCTTTGAGTTTTGTTCTGTCGATCTGCAATTATAAAAACACAGCAGAAATAGTACCATATCAGAATAAGTGAGAATCCTTCCCCCAAGTTTACATTATTGAGTTTTGGGGGATTGAAAAGGGGATGGGGGGTGGGGCACAAGAATGTGCCTCTTTTTGAATAAGTTGTTCTTTCCATGTGGACAAATGAATTTCAAAAAATTTGGAACCAACAGAGACCATTCAACAGACATTTGTGTTTGGTAGATGAATTTGACTTACTGAGAAACTTTGGATGAATCAGACTTAGCAGCTACATTTGCAGAACCAGATTTTGCAGCCTAACAAGCATTAAAAATGAAAATATTAAGGAAAGGCAATTAGAAATCACAGAGAAAGATGAGGAGACAAAATTATCAGAAAAACCTTACCACAGTCTGGCGAAAGCTAGGTAAAGATCCTATAGTAGACCTCCTGCCAGAAACCCCACTACCATTTCCATCTGCCGACTTTGAGTCCAGAGCAAGGGATGCACTTCTGTTGGCCTCACTTAAACAGGACAACAAACTATTGGATTCACTGGAAGAGGCAGCCTGCTCTTTTGTGCCTTTTGGTTGGGGATCTTTAACATCAGTTTTCCCAGGGTATCCATCCATGCTCTTCCTCATACCATCAGCCTTAGCTCTTCTTGCTTGAAACGAAAGACTCTGGAACAGTGTTGGCCTTTGCTTATGAGAAGCTGGAACCATGCCTCTCAGATTAGATTTGTCCTTTGAAATTTTGCCATTCTTTGATTTGCCATTGCTCTGTTGAAGACAGATTCATAAGAGAAAACAAAAGGAATATTTAAAAATAGTTCTGTAGAAGTACCACCAAAACAAAAGAACAGCTTAAATGAAGAAACTTTGAAAGAATGGTACATAGTACCTTCAAGGGTTTTGAGATTTTACTTTCTGATACATTTACCACAGATTTGCGTGCCACACCAGATGGATCAAGACTTTCACAATTTTCAACTTGCTTGTAGGTTTCATTCAATTTCAAAACCTCCTCACCATTATCAGCATTCTCTTCCTCTTTCTTCGTTTCCTGAAGGGATTTTTCTGCATAACATTTTTCCATGGCAATGCTCTCTTCTTCCACTGTCACACCATTTTCTGAATCCATCCTCTAGAAAATTATGATATCAATAGAAAATTGCAATTACAGTACCATCTTAGATGCTGCAATCGAGCTGGGGAGAGTTAACTCACCCAACCAATCAATCTAAGTTGCTGAAACTTCAGTATGAGAGCATATCAACTAAAAATAAAGGCTAGTTTACCCTTTAGCTTACTACGCATGATATTCATTTCCAACCAAGCATGCAATAAAATAGACAAGATTCAATATAAAATGAGTCCTACTGATGAAAATCAATAGATTTGTAATTTGAAGTCTTTTAAAATACAAGTTACAAAACCAGCACAGCATTGAAAATCTTCAGGAAAACAAGGGAAAATGAAGGAGAAACAAATAAAAGAACGATAGATCCAATCTCAGAACATTTGAACCAAAATGATCCAACGTCTTTGAGCCCCCAGAGAAAAGGACAAGATTTAAACTAAACGGAATATTTCATAGGAATCACAAGCTGTTTCTTTTCCTGCAATTTCTCTGCAACCAAACAGAGTCAAAAGCAGTAGAAATCCTCCCATCATTTGGTATGCTTTCATAAAAGGAAAAAAATCACCTATCTTAATCCATGACCAGCTACATTGCTGCATTAGGCTGCGAAAAGTTGAATCTTTCCAAATTCCAGTCAAAAACAAGAGGAATCATTGAAGAAACAACAATCACTTCACCCAACACAGAGATCTAACAGAACTCAGCAACATCCCATCCACAATCACACAAACAAAACAAAAACGTCACATAACAATCAAAGCTTCAAGAATTTCAAGAATTCAGCCATTAAAAAACAAACTAACCCAAAATCCAAAAACAAAAAAGATCAAATCTTTTGAATGTCAAAACCATACCTTTTGTCACTAGAGTTCAGACTCAGCAGCAGTGAAAGGGGAGTCCTGAAAGAGACAAAGGCACTGACTTTGATTAAGGAACTTTAGCTTACAGGGAAACAAAGAAAGAAGTGACAAATTCTGAGGCTTAAAGGTGTAAAGATGGAAGTAGGTTTCCGGAGGAAAGGGGGAGTTTGAGAAAATTGAGGTTGCATTATGGCTGTGGAGCAGTGAAGGGTTTAAAAGTAGGACGTAGTTTCGGACGAACTGGATAGATTGTATGATAAACAAATGTGGAATGTCTAAAATGTCCTTGACTTGATGCTACTCCTAAAACTACTACTATTTTTAAGAGGCCGTTTGGTTATTGGGGAAAAAAAAAAAACATGGTGTGGATGTGTTTGTTTCATTTATAATTATCAAATGGTAATTTTAATTGAGAAGATACCAATAAGAATTTAGTTGAATTGATATTTATTAATTAAAAATTTACATTTAAGATTATGTATTCAAATATTTGTTATGCCAAATAATTAAACCTTTGACGTATAAAAAAAAATCTAATTGAAAAGATAAAATTAATTGAATTATAATTAATAACAATTATAATCACTCAAATATCAATTATTTGTTACATTTGAAAAGCATTCTTTAAGAATTATGTATTTTTTTAACCACTCTAATATCTTATTAGCATGCTTATAAAATTTATTGATATGTTTGAATGTGTGATAATTGCTATGATCTTAAGCACTTAACTATTCTATTGTTGGTTTGTGGCGGCTAAATAGTTCTCTTCTTCCTTTTTCCACTTGTCTTAATTTATAAATGTAAATTTTTTTATTAAAAATCTTAAAATTTTTTCATTTTAAAGACTTATATGACGAACCAAATTATTTACTAAATAATTAAAATCAATACCCTTTTTATTCTTTTAGTATGAGGGAGTTGTTATAAATAATAGTTTCATAATTGAGGGGGGGGTTTTTTTTTATTATTATACCATATTTTTAATCCCGATTTGATGAAAATGACTGCTCAATTTCACTTTGGGGGGAGAGGGGCATAGGTGTTCCAACCATGTAACATGTTAAATTCCATAAGGGATGTTGCAATAATGGTAAATCAACCGCTTCACAAAAATTCAAACACCTCGAATTATGTGCATTTTGACACCCAAACAAAATTTCACTTCGCATATATATATATATATATATTGGTAAAACTTCGCATATATACTTCCCTTGCATAATTTATATTCCAAAAGGAAGTAACAATGTCAAGGATTGGAAGCATCTACTTTTTGGTTAGAGCGGTTTATCAGAAAGCAACTATGCAATGATACTCCAAGTTCCAAACAAACAAATTAAGTTATTTGTCATTAATTAAATGGCCCAATTATGCGGTACCGTCATTCTCTCCTTTTTAATTGAAAACAATTTGTTGACAATAAGATGTCAATAATACTTTTTATTAGCTTGTTTCATTCGATAAGAGGTGAAAATCAATATATACCCATTTGATTAATGTAATTTAATTGTTGTTAATAAATATTATTAATAAAATTATGATGGTTTTTTAATAATGACATAATCAAAACTAACAAATGCATATACATGAGTATGCACATACATATCAACTAAAAATCTAAAATCAACTTTTAAATATGAAGATCTTTATTTTATTGTATAATTTATTATTAAAAAATAATTTTTAAAAATATAATTATGCATATAATTATATCATAACATGTTAAAAATATATCATTTTAATATACTTTATGAAACTCACAAATGCATATAGGATCATTTATATTCCTCCTTACCTACTTCACCAACCAAATAGGTTTAAGATAAGAAATCATCTTGATTAGTGGGATTGATATCATTTTAACACCTAAATTTGTCGATAACTAGGGGTTTAAGCAAAGACATAATAATCATCTAAAGGAAAAAAAAATCGAAATTAAAATAATTGTGTAAAAAAAAATAACCAGGGGCAAAATCGTAAATAAAACAGAGAGCTCATGATTGAATAGAAACAGAAATCACTGTTGGAGAACGTGGGCACGAGCGTCGCAGGTGGGCATGTCGCCGTCGGATTGTGCCTACGTGGCAAAACCGAGGAAGGTGATTGGTCCTGAGGCATGACCCCACATGCAGCTGTCACACAAGGTTCGTGGTGGTGGTGGTGGTGGGAAGGAGACGACATCCCTGGGCGAAGGGGACCACTTTGGTAAGTACAACTTGGGCCGCTGGATTGAAAGGTCGGAATCATAATTGCAGGTATAGTGTTGGAGGGACTTGGGGGAGGAGAGAGGGAGACCCATTTTTGATTGGTAAAAACCTTTTTAAGTACTCAAACTTATTTCAAAATAGTATTTAAGTTTTTAAACTAAAAATAAAGTAAATAAGTACTTTAACCTCATTGTTGATATAAATAAATTCTTCTTACAAATAGATCAAATGGTATTTCATGTTTGATATCACTTTGCAAGCATGAATATCCATGAATAAAAAGAATTTATTTGTATTATTAACGGAGTTAAAGGATTTAACTATTTTATTTTTAGTTGAAGGGTTTAAATATTATTTTGGGATAAATTTGAGGGTTTAAGAAGAGTTTTTACCTTGTTGATTTGATTTGTTTTTGGGAGTTTAAATTTGGGAATTTTGCGGGTGGTACGTTGCATTCATGCATGCTGGCTGAGAGTTAGAAAAACCGGAAAACAATCATGAGAGGATGACGTAAAAAATCATGATAGTTTGATTTTAAAAATATTAAAATAATATTTTTTTATTATAACAATATATAAATAAATATTAATATTAATATTAAGTGAATAAATTTAATTAATTAATTAAAAATTAATTTATGAACAAATTGAAGAATAGGCCTAGTCAAACGCACCCAAAATTTGAAACAAACAAGATGAGCAGAGAATTCTTGATAAAACAAAGAATAAATTTTTTTTTTCCCAAAACTCTGTTCTCACTAAAATTTTGCCCGATTGCTCTTCAAACCCTATCCTCTGCCCTGCCCTGCCCAACAGGACTGTCCTGTCCCTTTCCTCAAAAGTTGTCTTTTCCTTGTTTTTCAGCGTCGCCCAGGGAGGATTGGGTTATGGCACACAGGTTTTTTAGAATGCTACACAAAGAATATAATAAAAAATATTTTTTCAATTTTTAACAAGTTATAATTTTTGGAGTGGGGAATTTAATTTTAAACTCTAATTATGAGATTAGATATATATTTTATGATTAAATATATAATCAGTAGGTCACGAGATCTAGATATTTACATATATCATTTATATGCTATATAATTTAAATTTAAAATTTTTTATTTTTATTAAAAAAATATTATTAAATTATTTAAATTATTTAACAAGTAATAATAATAATATAATAATTATATTTTTGATTAATTTTATCATTTTATAATTTTTT
>BPVZ01000005.1:383159-393341 GCA_020521535.1 Rubroshorea leprosula
GGTGGGAATGGAGAATGAGAGTTTGAACACTAGGCATATAATTGAGAAATCGCATTTTTACTAATAATTTAGCTAATTATTTTACACCATTTGGTCATAAAATAGCTAAAATTTCAGACTAAAAAGGCATATACATGTACAAATAAAAATTAGAGTTATCATCATATGTAGGTTGCAACTTTCCTGTGTGACGATTAGCACAGTTTTACCCATAACAAGAATTAGTGTGGCATCGTTTTGATAGTTAAAGCCTTAAACAAAAAATAAACAGTCACAGAATGCAAGATTGCAAGAATCACTCGTCTGAGCGATTTTAGCCCCTAAAAAGACAATATTTTGGATAAAGGGATTCCTTAATCCTTGACTGACACACTTTTTCCTTATAATTTTGCCAATAAAAACCTTAATTCAATGGTAAAGCCACCCAATTCAGTGGATCTTGATTGTTATCCAATACGAGTTACAATCTTTTTTAAATAATTTGTTGATAATATTTATTAACAATGAATTTTTACAATATAATGTGTTAATAGTTTTTATTGACTTTTTTTATTTATTGAAATATGTGAATCATATACTCATTTTATATCATATGAGTTAAAATGATTTGTTAACAATATTTATTAACAAAAAAATTTTACAATATAATATGACAATAATTTTTATTAATTCTTTTTATTTATTGAAATGCGTAAATCATCTACTGACTTTATGTTATATGAGTGCTGCGAATGAGTGGATGGAAGGATTTGTTATCAACAAATCATTGTCAACAAATAAATTGTCATTACATCTTAGCTATTTGGGAATTTAATTGGTGAGTTGATGATATAGTTTAAGCTGTGTGGACCTTGTACTATACATGATGAGCTTAAGCATTATTAAGATACCCCACTTAGGTTTCATTTGTAATATCCCATGATTTCATTAGCCCATTAGCAGGAGAAAAAAATCTAGAAATTGAACAAACAAAATCCCCTCCGAGATTCACACCTAAATTTTCAAATCTGTTGTCGAATTCAATCAAATATTAGAGATCATATTAGCTTGCATATAATTGAGTATATCATTTCGAGGTCCCTAATAATTAATTCCCTAATATTGTATCTAGCCCAGATTCATGTCCCAAAAGAAACAAGTCAAAGGGAACGTCAAAATTGAGAAGGAAACAAAAAACATGATGTTGAATGGGAAAGGTTGTGATGTTTGATTTGTGAGGTCTTGTTTTGTTCTTTCTCTTGTTTTGATACAAACAAGGCATGTGGGTTAGGCACACTTTAGTGAAAAATTCATACCATCATGTATTCATGTGTTGTAAATGTGTTCCCTGGAAAATAACAACTATATACAGCCATATGGTGCATCTGTTTCATGCACAAAAGCTACCAAGCAAACCCTGTATTTGAAGGCCGCTGAAGGAACCGTTGATGTGTCTAGTGTTTACCGGAGATCATTAAGCCTTAACAAAGTTTTAACTTTAATCAAAGAAAAGAAGAATGAAGAAAAAGCTTCATCAAACTAAACTGTCAACTAACAGGTGTTTCCTCCCTAAATCCAATGTTAAAGTTTGTTCCTTGCGATCCCTTCTTCCCCCATTCAGTGTTTCCCTTCTGCATCATTGCCACAAACTCATTGTAGTCTATCCGACCATCCTGATGAAAAGAAAGGGTAAAAAGTGATTAGTGAAACATAATTCACTAAACTAACACTCATCTTCATTAGGCTTTGTTAACCCGTTCTTTCCTAGAAGAATAGCTCCTCTTAGCCATGAAGCCTTAATTCTGTCAAGAACATTGTTAATTATGGGGGTTTTGACTGGAAAGACTCACATTGTCCTGATCAACGTCTCGGATCATTTCTTCCAGGTGGACATCCTCTATTCCAAATTCCTGACAGGCTCGTTGAAGCTCATCTTGAGTGATGTAGCCACTGCCATCTTTGTCAAAATATGAGAAGGCTGCAAAAAGATGATCCTCCTTCTCAACTTTGTTTAGATGCAGTGTTGCTGCTATGAACTCCTCATAATCAATTGTACCGCTATTATCAATATCCGCCTGCAAGTTTGAAAGATATACAAGGATCAGATATGGGGTTTAATTATGACTTACGAGTGACTAACCACAGAAATTTTAAGTAGTTAACACTGCCTATAATCAATCTCTGATATGATTCTGTAATGTTACTCACAGCATTCATTAGATCGAGAAATTCTGATTCATTGAGATCAGCTCCAAATCTTTTCAGCCCTGCTTTTAGTTCTTCAAAGGTGATTTGACCACTATTGTCTGTGTCTATCATCTTGAACATTTCTTTCAACCCAGCAATTTCTTCTTCAGAAAGTCTCTGTGCAATGACCTAAAGACACGACGAAAGCTTAAAAGGGAGAACAATGATATGGTCTAGAAAGAATCATTATTTAAGTAATTTATCATATAATAGTTAATAGATTTGTGGATTGGAGAAGTTCCATATTATGATTCCTGAAGCTTTGTTGAAGAACATTAACATGAGATTGGTCTATAGTAAATTTACAAAAACTTACTCTGAGGGCCATCTTCTTAAGCTTGTTCATTGCAGAAAACTGCTTCAAGCGACTTAAGACAATAGAATCAAGAGTCTTGTCTGGAGCAATCCCATCAACCTGGATCCAGGGATGGCCTGCAAGGAACAAAAATATATTAGCAGCGCCAAGTGCCAACTAAGTATTCAAAGGGGTAATCCTGTGACATAGAGCCATGTATCTTATACGAGAGTCTTTGGACAACTATTCTTGGAAATGCTATATTGCATTTAGTATTTGATAATGATTTGGAAATGTTACTTAGGAGATTGTCTACCGCTGAACTGATGGACCTCAACAACCTGCTGTTCACAGCATATGACTTTCATCAAAACTCAGAAGCAGTAGGACACAAAATCTGGTCATGTGGTTTCAATGGCCACAACCAGGTCATTTCCTGCTATTTGTTCCAGAATAGTATTACTAAGCCTAAAAGGATAATAATTGGGAAATCTGCCCACTAATCTCAAGATTTAAACTACAGACATCAATCATAAGTAACAGTACCATCAATCTCTAGTTTAAATGAATCACGTATTATGCTGAAATTCACAGAATAAAATAATCAGAAACAAAAACAAGGACTTACATAGAACTTCATGTGCACTTATTCGCTTTCGAGGGTCTCTAACAAGCATTTTTCTGACTAAATCTTTTGCACTTTCAGAGATCTTAGGCCATGGATCAGATTTGAAGTCAAGTTGACCACGCAAAACCTCATCAAATATCTCTTGTTCAGTTTCTACATCAGTATATAATAAAGGACAAGATGAATAAACATTAAAAATTGCATGAGCTAGAAATTTTATAAGAAAATGAATGAGAATTTCCATCTATGGACATCTCAGTGCCATACCACCCCAAAATGGAGGTACCCCAGTTAGGAGAATGTATAGAATCACTCCAGCACTCCACACATCTGCTTCTTGACCATAGTGCTTTTTCAGAACCTCAGGCGCAACATAATATGGGCTGCCAACCACGTCGCTGAATATATCCCCTGAAAGTATTGGATTACTGATCTTGAGGAGAGATTACTAAAGATTATTTCAACAAAATCTAAAATTCTACTAAACATTTAATTGGTAGAGGAAGCATGTATAAGAGCACAGCTCAAAGGATCAACCTATCAAAAATATTCACCAGAATGCAGGGGTAAGGAAGTGTGATACTGACATTCTTCTATTGGCAGAAAAAGAAAAATGTGAACTAACATTAAGTGAATGTTATGTTGAGCTACTGCAGCCAATCAAGAAAATCATAGTTTCATGATAACCACAAGAAGATAAAACTAAGTTCAACTCTTGCACCATGAAATCCAACATGAGAACTGCTTCTCGATTTGACATCGTGGAGAAATGTATAAAGGGTAATCTAAAATGAATTTCCATTTGATGTTGACCGCAAATGTGGAAAAGAAGGATTAATTGTGTCAAAAACTATACATATGGCCTTAAAATAGAGTGGTCTGTCTATTACATATCAAGGAGTTCATTATTCATTAATATGTATGGCATCAGGCTAATTATTGATTGAGACTTCACTTAAGTTCAAATGCGCCTAACAGAAGAAGAGTGAAAGTTAGTCATTCACATAGAATGAACTCAAAACACATAATGTATCCATCTCTACCAATGCAGCAAAAATTTTCTATTGATGTAACTAGGCTGAATTTATTAATCAAGTTTCCATAACATTAGACAACAAGATTAAATGGAGTAGAAGGGAATGTGATGTTCTAGACATCCATGGCCAATCTTTGATGGTTAGATGACATAAAATAGCAATAATGATGAAGTGAGAAGAGAATTTGTTTAATTCCCATTGAAAAAAAAAAGAGAGCTTTTTGAGCATACCAGGCTTAAAAAATATTGATAATCCAAAATCTATTGCCTTAAGGGGGGAATCCTCCTCCTCATTAACAAAAAGAAAATTCTCAGGCTTAAGATCCCTATGCATGACTCCCATGGAGTGGCAGGCTTCTATAACACCAACTATTGTCCTAGTTAGTCCTGCTGCTTTTCTTTCTGAATAATGCCCCCTCTTAATGATCCTATCAAAGAGTTCCCCCCCTGAACACAACTCCATGACAACATGAACTGCCACAGAATCCTCATAAGCTGCTCTGATTGAAATAACATTAGGGTGGCCTGCCAAGTGATGCATTATCTGGATTTCCCTCTTCACATCATCTACATCATCTGCAGTTATTAGTTTCCTTTTCGCAATGGATTTGCAGGCATATTCCTTTCCAGTTCCTTTCTCCACACACAGGAAAGTTGTTCCAAACTGCCCATGTCCTAGCTTCTTCCCCAAGTTATAGTATTCCTTCAAATGACCTGTTTTTGTTTGCAAAATCGACTCTATTTGTAACCCTGCACATGACACCCTCTTCACATTGTGGGCCTTCTTTGGTTTGCCAGCCTCTACTGGCTTATTCTCTTCATTGATTCTTCTTGAGGCCGGTTTAGAATTGTGTCTTGTGGGCAGCCGCTTTGGTTCAGTCTCTATTTTGGCCTCCTCTTGAGGTTTTGTTTCTATCTTGGCTTCCTCTTGTGGTTTTATTTCCTGTTCCGCTTTTACTGAATCTTCCTTCACCATCTTCATTGATTCTGGTGGTTTGTCTGGAATAGCAGCAACTTCTGCCTCTTTACACTCGGATTGTTCTCCATTTCCGTTTTCTATTTTACCATCCTCGGGAACGCTGGCTGATTGAAAACACCACGAAGATGTTAAGGATCCACACATCGAAGCCTTTCCACCACAAACATTTCCCATCTCAAACTATCTATAATTTCTATACACTTCAGACATCCACAATTCTTGCACAACACAATTCTACCAAAACCCCATTCTCCTCTTCATAAAGGGTATTGAGTTTTGAAAAAACATCACCAAAATGAAAGAATAAGCTTCCCACCAAGAATTTGCACTTTGAGCTACCAAAAACAGACTAACGTATGCACCACCGTGCAACCTATCCTGATGATATTTATTCGGCAAATCCTCACAGAGAAGAATCAACAATAAATCTAGAACACCAAATAAACACAAAATTTCCGAAACCTAGAATCCCTAATTCAATCCCAGAAGTCCAGAACCGTGCGCACAGCCTAATTCCAACCTAAAAATAGAAACTTTGGAGGAACCCAATATCATAAACGATCAAAATTGACGAATTCCCACCTCAAAACGAAAAAACTCCTTAATATAAAAAAAAATGAAAATTACAGATTAAGCAAACCAAAGATAAAAAAACGGGTAATGGAGAAGAAATCGTCTTCTGGGTGGCGCCAACTGAGCAGGGCGTTGCTTTACCATGCCTATATGGAAGAAATGCGATGTGAGATTTCCTCTGGCGCAAGAATTTACTAGGGTTTATTTGATTTTTATCTTGATTGTCTGGAAAATGCGACGATTTTCTCTCTTTTCCCTTCCCCTTTCCCTGAGGTGGATGATCCTGAAATTTGAAGACGGAAAGAAAAAGGAAAAGGAAAATGAAAAGACCGGTTTTTCTGTTGGAAAGTTCAAATATTTTAAGCGTATGGGGGATGATGTGATATGGTCCGCTCAGACATCTTGGGTTTCTGTGTCCCCCTTGGACTTGGAGATCAACGGTCGAGAATTTTTTGGGTGATTTTTGGGCCTTCGAAAGTTTTCACTTGTATATTTGGATGGCAAGATGGGCTTTGATCTTCCATAACAGAAGAAAATAATAATAAATTTAGAATATAAAAGAATAGAGTATGTTCATTTAATTAAAATTTAATTTAAAATTTAAAATTTTATTTTTTTAAATATTGATATTTACATTGAGAAATTAAAATTTTAATTCAAAAATCAAAAATTCATTTTATTATATATTGTTATATGAATTTGAAAACCAATAATATTAAAATATATAATTAATTTTTAAATTCAAATATTAATATTTAATAAAATAAATTTTTAAGTTTTGAATTGAGTTTTAATTATATAAACCAACGCATTTAAGATTGGGATTTTTTTTTTTCGGAGTCATGATACGCACCTTTCCCATCAATTTATTATTGTCTTTTAAAAATTAAAAAATTAAGTTTGTTAAGCCTAAATGATACAGTGATAAACTAGCAATTTCATTAAGAAAAAAAAAAGAACTCTTGAATTTATTTGATGGCAAATAGTTATTTCTCGTTATATAACTCTAAATTGAAAAAAGATAGGCCTGTGGCTAGTTGAATTAGATTATTGAATTTCAAACTGAACTCTGAATGCTGCAAAAGTTTAGTTGAACCAAGCACAAGCTAAAACTCAATTTTATCAAATGTCAAGATGAATTAAAGCGAGAAAAATGCTTTTCTCTATAATCACCCAATATTGGGAAGTTTTGAAATGCAATAAACTTTCCAGTTAAAAAAAAAAAAACAACCAGCTTTCCTCGCCTTCGATCATGTTATGAATCATAGGCAATCATTTAAAATTTAGGGAAGATACTTGGCAAGGAAGGATGGTTAGTATTTGAAATTGCACGGAGAGGTGCTGCCATGTACCCATTGCAAAGTATAACAGGAATTCAGAAAGTTATCTCCCGGACTGAATTGAAGATTGAAAAATATGACGGCTTCCTAGAGTTTGAGCCTTTCAATCCACATCAATATGAAAAACAGAAGATTAGAAAAGGGTTTCTCTATTATGCACTCTTAATCACAAGATAAGAAGTAATTATTAATCAATAATTACCTTACAAATATGAAATTTTAAACTAAAAAGAAAATCTCATTTTAATTTTAAAACAAACAATAAAAAATTAACATATGACACTTATAATTAAAACAAAAGTCAACTTTATTATTGTTAAGATAAAAATTAATATAATAATTATACAATCATTACTTCTTATCCTATACCCTTGGATAAACCCATTATAAAAAGCAGTAGATGTTATGGAAGCGCGAAAGGGCACTTTCTTGGCGAGCAGCTAGAAAGTTCAAACATCTCTAGCTAAACCAGAAAGATCAATATTGCCAGCCTCTTCTGGTTTGGGAGAGGATTTTATCTCAGGACGACCTTCAATGGGTACCCTTCGCCTGATAGAAGGTGAGGATGACCGTTCTCTGCCATGCAGTTCTTCAAAACCATCAAAGAAACTCTTCCTCATCTCCTCAGCAGCGTCAAAGAGACTTTTGATCCCACCAAAGACGTGACGTTCAATGGACTCAATATCATTGCGTAGACCAGGGAAGGAAAACGGTGCTTCCCCATGCGATTCTAAGGGAAATCGACCTTTTAACACCGCCTCTGTGACATCTTCCTCAGTGTACTCTGTGTTGGATTTCACCAATTCAGTAGGCCTAATTGCAGCATTAACATGTAAAATTTTATAGTGTCATAACAAATGCACATATCAAGGAAAAATGCAAATAAAGCGATGGGGAAAGGCAAAGTGGGCAAGTGTAAACATAAATAGAAAAAATTTCATCTGAAACAGTAGAACCATGCACGGAAACATTAGCTGTTTCTACCAAACTTAGTCAGTCCAATTGCAGTTAATTGTTTTGCTGGTATAAATCCTCTAAATCATAGTCGTCCATCCCTAGACGCATTACATCTAGAGAAGCTCAGATATATGCTGGAAGGGCACATCTAAACTTGGGAAATAAGGAAACAATCCTACCATTAAAACGAAAAGTATTGAGTACGCAAACTTCTACAGTTCCTCTCAAACTAATAAATTTACAGAAGCAACAATGTTATCTCATGCTACTCAAGTGAATGTGAACCAACCAACCAAATCTCCACGAAAATTCCCAAAACCTGGACCAATTTCGGATTGTGTAATATCAGATTATGCCCATTAATCAAAATTTCCCCTTCAATCCCAAACCGCTAAATAAAAAATTTTAGCAAATACCTAGTTTGTAGCAGATTTGAAATAAACAAATTTAGAAAACACCTATGCTCTGGCAGTTTCCAGGCAAAACTACTAACCACTATAGCAAAGAGGCCCTTAATGTAAGAACTAAAAATTAAATTAAACAATTGCTCCCATGTACAGGTTTTAAAATCGATCGTATTCACCAAAAGCAGAACCTCCAATCAATTCCAAATCCGTCTAAAGAAAACAGACACCCCTACGATCAAAAAGTCGCCATGCATATTCGATCTTCAAGCAAACAGGAAAACGCAACAGATTTTAATAATTATTCACTTACCTTCCGATGCAATCTCGGAGAATCTCCTCAGTCTTCTCACACTTCCGGACGAATTTTCCAGGCTCGACCTCCTCCGTCTTGCACTGGGACCTCACCATCTTCCTGGTGGAGCAGCGCTCGCCGTCACGAATAGTCGATTTGGCGACTACGACGGCGTCGGCTTCGTCGTCCGGTTCGTCTCTCCACACCCAACCCATTCTCGTTTGCGCTAAATCCAGAATTTTCCTCAGGACGAGAATCTGATACAGCGGTCTTTTTAGACAATCCCATTTCCCCTTATTTGTGTGCTGCGTTTCGTACTGGCCAAGATATCATCACCTGTATAGCACAACATTATTTCGGGTGAAACCGCATCGTGTAATGTTGACACGTAGCACCATTAAACGGAATCGTCTTAGGCTTGGCTGTCTACCAAGGGTAGTTTACTTTGATGCCACCAACCTTTAGATAATCTGACAAATTTACCCTCCATGTTTTCTTCCCACCAATTATAACCCAAACCTTTCAGAAAATGTTCAATTAACTACCTTCTTTCTTTCTTCCCTCCTTTTTCTTCTTCTTCTTCTTCCTCGTTTTTCTAATGAAAATAGGCAATGAATTAACTACCTTCTTTCTATTATGATTCTCAATTGGCCAAATAAGAATTACATTGAATCCGACGGGGGTAACCCGATCCAATTTATTGGTATTCAAACTTCAAAGAGCTTGAAACAAGAGTAATTGAGTAAAGATAATGGTTGGTTACAAGGATTAACTCATCACTATAGTAACTAAATTTTTCTCCGCACAAGGATTGGTAGCATGGAGTCCTCCAATCTTGCCTCATGCTCATGCAACATTATTAATTATGCAGAAGGATGTAACCAATGTGTGCATGAATGAATCCCGGGCATTCGCCTTTTTATCTTAGATTTTGTTCTCCAGCGTTGATGGTGCTTGTAGGGTTCTCAAATCAAAATGCACCTGCAAAATGAGGGGATGTAAATCAAAGAGAAGAATTTATTATACTAACTAAAGGAGAATTGCTGATAAGAAACTAATAAGAACAATCCAATTCCCATGCCCCACCCCTCCAATACCCAAACTGCAAAAAAGAGGACAAAACATAAAATGCAAAAAAAGAAACACTCAACTGTAGTACCTGGCATCAAAGCTTCTTCAAGATTTCTTCATTCACACGCTGATAGTAAGTCATTCTTCGGATACAAGCCACAGCTTCATTAAATTTCTGGCTGTGAAATGCATTACCAAAGCAGTTGGCTAATTCTTCCAATTTCTCCTCCATCTGATATATATAAAAGGGAATATTATGGTTAGACAAGCTCAGTAACTACTAGATACGAATATCATGCTCGGAGGATGAGGCATATCAGTTTTACTTAGACACCATTCAGTTAGGGGCCTAACTATAAAAGGGATCACTGCATCTCT
>BPVZ01000005.1:410191-422844 GCA_020521535.1 Rubroshorea leprosula
ATCCTGCATATAATGCTGATTATATTTGCTGTAATTAGTGCAGATTCACAAGCCAGATTCACGAGCTGTGTTGACAGGATTTGTTTCCATAACACTTTTGAGCTGCTATTCTAACCCTGGTTATTGAATATCTCAGGGGATCTTATTCAGTTTGGTATCAAGCCATGGTTGGGTGGCAGAGAAACTTGCAGTGCTTACTTCGACAAATTGGGAGAAGAGTGGAACATAATTGCACTCAATCTGCCAGTTATTCGTCTTTCCGCTTTGAGTCTTCTCCTTTACCTGGTTAGTGTTTATGAATATATGGATATTTAAACCTATTTTTAAAGCTCCATCCTTTACTTGATCTTTATGAACTTTTTTGGTACATGGAAAGTTAGCTTCTTGGCTATTACAGAGGTTTCATCCTCCAACATTGACCCTAAATCAAGGGTTTTGGAGTTGGTGGATGCAAATACGGTTAAGTTCTTGTTGGTCTGATCTTTTTGAAGTCAAAGTAGGCGAGATGATTAATTGCTGTTTTGAGGGAAGGAATGGCTGTGTTAGTTCTACTTCTTTTCTCATTTCTAGTAGAAGATCTTGAAATGCGTTTACTGTTTTTCTGCTAAGAGTTATCTTTTTTACATGCATTTCAAGGTTTTTATAATAACATGAATTCAGTTTAAGTTAAATACTAACATTGTTGATGCTTTTTTGAAGCTGAATTGCACAATTTTAATAAGATCTGGAAATTGCCTGCCACAAACATCTCACGACCCCTATGCCAATATTTGCAGCAAATGGTAATGCTATATTATCCTTTTGCTCTTGTTTCTGTGCTGGTAATGAATTTGAAACGTGTTTTGTTTTCAGCTGTTAGTAAAATAAAGCTATTTGAATAAGTTGGAAGAAAAGCTGCTAATTTTCAGCCATGACATACCTCAAGACACTAAATGATCTGTTTATTTTAGTAATTCTAAATTAAATTACTTGTATTGAATATATGCTGATGAATAATTCAAGGATGCATTGTTAATTTACTAAAAGGAATAAGTGTAGTTTGCTGCATTTAGTTATGTATATGGAAAGCAATAGGCTTATTAGTATGATGTTGTTAAGTATTGTATTTACTTATTTAAATGTCTGTATGCATTTTTTCCTGGAAATTTTGTTATATTGGACATGCCCATCCAACATGGTTTGGATGGGATTGACTGAAAGCATTTACTAAATACTACTTTATGGTACCAAACCATCACATTCATTTTGATGAGTCTGTTGGTTAAACGTTTCCTTTGGGTTCAAAGGTCTGAGTGGCATTAGTTATGTTAGATTGATTAGGTTCTTCAATTGGTATTGTAATACATTCTGATATGATCTGATATCCATTTGCTCATGTGCATGGAAGTAGATATTTGGGGTGTGTGGGTGCTCTATGCAATCTGTTCTGATTTATTTCATAGTATATGACTGGGTACTTCCGTGAGTCCTCTCTCTGTTCACCAATATAAACTAAACCGTTTTTTTGAAACAGTTTTTTCAAACAATGAACTTCATTATCATTTCATCAATATGTGCATGATCCTTCCTGGAGGTGTTTCTGTGTCCTTGTTTTCTAATATTTTGTTTTCCTGCTATGGCTTTTTTATGAGTGATGATATATGTGTATAGGGTATCTCTAGTTCAAGGATGCTGCTAGCAGGGCCATCTGAAGAAACCCCCATCCCATCCCCATTGACTCCCACTTTGGCACTAGGTAGTGGAAAAACTGAAGAGAAGGCAGTCTCCAAACCCTCTAATGTTCAAGCAGTATTAAAGGGCATAAAACAGGTGCTCTTTTAGAATAATTTACTCTTAAATTTATTTATTTATTTATTTATTTTTATGTTTTTCTATTTCATTATTGATTTGGTGTCATAATTTTATGAAGAAACAAAATGTTTTAAGATGGTGAAGAAGAAAATAATAATAAAACCAGAATGGAACTACAAAATTGGTTCATTTGACCTACATACTTTTTATAAAATGGTGGAAGTTACTTTATCCATGAGTAATATTCCTGAATGTGTATATTTTAGGAAAGAAAATCTAAATGTAGCAGTTTCTCATTCAAAATCTTGACAAAAGGTTCTTGATTAATGCAGGGTTTGGATTTTTGATAAATGGGGTTTATCTTTGCTTTGGCATTTTTAATGAGTCTATTGTATGTTTGCAATCATTTATATCACATGATTAATTGTAGCTCGCTGGTTTTAGAGTCCTAAGAAGGTCAACCTCGTTGCTGCATTAGTTCGTGGAATGCGTGTTGAGGATGCCTTGTTGCAGTTGCAAGTTACCATAAAGCGAGCTGCTAAAACTGTTTATCAGGTTATTCAATCAATCTTTCCTTGTTTTTCTCCTTGGAAGTCAGGGTTGAGGACTTGAGGGGAGGGGGAGGAATGGGGTTTGGTATGAGGGGAATATCTGCAACAATTCTGTCTTCTGGTACTCTAAACTAACTAAATTAATTTTCTCTTTAGTTTTCTTAAAAGGAAACCAAACTCCACCAGACCCCAACCCCCTCAACCCCCAAAAAAAAAAAAACTAAAACAAAGTGAAGAGTGTACTTCTTGAAACAGGATCCATTGTTTCTTTCTTGTTTTGCCTTCTATAAATATTTGGCCAAATAACTGTTAATCTCTGCTAATTTTTAACACATGGGATTCATCCTTACGTCTCAAGTTTCATTTAGCAGAACATGGTCTTTGCCATTTTATGGTAACCTTAGAATTTTAAGATTACATAAATTGAAGCCTATGCCATGCAGGTTATTCACTCAGCCCGAGCAAATGCAACGCATAATCATGGACTCAATCCAGACCGTCTCCTTGTTGGTAAGGAGTGCATGTTAAGTTGCTAATTATACACTGTGGCATTCCTGCTCATTCTGCAATGGTTTTTCTGTACAGCTGAGGCATTTGTCGGAAAGGGATTTTTTAAGAAGAGGACTTGGCCCCATGCTAAGGGGGTAGCCGGGATTAGAGTCAGACCAGAGTGCCGACTGACAGTCGTAGTGAGGGAGATAACCCCTGAAGAGGAAGCTAAGATAGCCAGGATTCGAGTCAACAACTTCCGCAAGCTTTCCAAGCGGGAAAGGCAACTTGTACCCCATAAGCTTATTGAAACCACTCCTATTTGGAACCGCAAAGCCAAAAC
Organism: Rubroshorea leprosula; assembly: GCA_020521535.1. NCBI lineage: Eukaryota > Viridiplantae > Streptophyta > Magnoliopsida > Malvales > Dipterocarpaceae > Rubroshorea > Rubroshorea leprosula. Next base: position 413,366 of record BPVZ01000005.1, read on the forward strand.
CAGCAGCCAAGAATCGAATGGCATGGCTGCATGAGCCATATATTCTCCTCCATGTTTTCAGTTTTTGAAATCAGTAGTTTTCTTAAAGTACAACACCTCTGTTTTGTTCCAGAGGATACTTTAACCATAGGATTTATTTACGGGGTATATGTGATCTTAAATGCTTGAATTGAAGTGTAGAATTTGCTGAGATATATTGTACTTTTTAAAAAAAAAATTTTGAGAAAAGGCAAATAAACTTTTGTATTGCTGAATTGGTTAATTCGGTTTTGATTTTTTTGATAATAAAAATTTAAAGCAAATCTTATAATATATAAATCTGTATAGTATTAAATGAGTAAATAAATATAATATTACATTTTTCATTCGAATTAAAAGAACTAATAAAAACTAAATATGAAATTAAAACAATGACAGACATGTCGTATCAGGTTATAAGCAATGCTTGTCATACAAAAAAAATCAATTTCTTTAAAAATAAAAAAGAAGAAGAAAAAAGGTATGCAGTAGGCAACTGTAATTTCTGCTGCTTTGGCTGGTAACCTTTTGAAACTGTACAACTGTAAAACCAAATTCCATCTCCTATTAGAGATGGTAAGCAAAACAACATCACATTTGTCAAAATCCAGTTGTGGATTTGAACTTCGTTTCAAGTTGCTATGAGACTGCTACTAAAATGTCTAATTTATACATCTGGGGGTACTCCTGTATAGAAAAGGACATAGGCAGCAGAAGTCTTGATGCTGTATTCAGGGACAGAGCGAACACTTCCATCATCAAACTCGTACCACTCCTCATGGCCAAGCTGTAATTGGGAAAATAAGCGAGTTACAAATCCCATATTAAACTATAAGTTATGTTATACAGCTGTTGTCGAATTAATGAACAGAACAGAGGCTTGTGTAAAAGAACTTATGCATTTAGTTTTCCAACTTCATCTCAGACTAGAGAAATGATAAAACTCAGCTTTCTTTTCCTATTTCATGTAGATTTTTCCTACGCTTATGGGATTAATTAACATTTGTGTAGCAGGGACTCCATTTTGCTTAAGACATCCTCTAGCCGTGGTAGACTTGAAGAATACAGGTGGAACTACTCTCTTCAGGATGAAACTCTATTACTACCAGAATCACATAAAACTTAAGATAGGGAAGTAGTAGCATAAATTTCAATGAAAAGATACTAACAGCACATAAATGAAGGCACAGTCATAGTTTTGATCATTGCAGGGTTCTAGCAAAATACAAGACGCGTTTCCTATCATAGCAAGGTAGGACTGAATAGATGTAATTGACCACATGCAATCAGAGAAGAGAATACTTACATTAACAAAAGCAGTGTAATGACCACCTCCCAAGCCCCCGTAGTGATTAATTATTGCATACAACCTGTAACGATTACATGGTTGACTGTTTTGTTGAGCAATGTAATTAGAAAGATCAAGATCTTGTATTGGGAAGTCCACAAATGTTTCCAGCTTGTTCTTAAGCATCCGGCTATATGAAAAGCGTTTCAAATGAATAATCAAAATCTCAGGTAACCTCCAAAGATCTAACTTTTTGTTGGCTTGCTGATGCATCTTGCAGCTGGGACAGAACCTAAATATTACACAACCAAAACACACTGTTAATAAACAAAACCTCAAGTTTGTACACATAACATCATAATTTATAATTTTAGATAATCGATGAAAAGACCAAAGTCATGACAAAAATGATATTGGCACCAAAACTTAAAAGCTGATATAGAAATATAAACACACTGACCACATGTCATCTGGTCCTAGAGGTTCTTCTTGTAAGAAACCTTCAAGGCATTTATAGAGGGAAATAGACTCTTGAGGCTTCCATGTGAATGGCAAGGACCTGAAAACTTCTGGTAAAGAGCTGAGAGATTCTATATCATACTTTCCAATCATCTTATCTGGCCAGTAGACACGCACTTCCAACCATTTGGTAAACCCAGAGATTAATACAGGTTCATTCATTTTTATCTCTTTTGATTCCATTTTATCTACTACCAAGGAGAATTTGAAGTCATCATCCACATGAGAATCATCCTCTGTTCCACTCACTGGACCTGCATCACTATCTGAAACTGAAGGGCTAACTGCATCCTCCATCTTGGGATTCTCATTACCAATAATCCCCATAGCATCATTGTCACCATCAAAATCATTTATTACCACATCTTCAACAGGCTTTAGTAATGGCTTAAGCAGCTTCAGAAACTGATTGCGGATATTATTTCCACTGGAGAGATCAGATATCGTTGCTACTAGAGGAACACCAAAAAATTTTGAGCTTGGTGCTGTCCCCTCAAAGAAAGAAGGCCTGATCCAAATATTTAAAAATCAAATCCACAGATAATTATTATAGACAAGTCCAACTTGGAAGAAAGATATAAGCAAAACACTGTATATGATCAAGAAGCTGAGAGATATAGAAGTAAAGCTAAAATAGAATATAAATGGGATTAATCAGCTTTGTGTGCTTATGTTTATTATAGGTTATTTACATCCAATCCGTTAAGAACAGATTTAACCATTCTGTCAATATTTTTCTGTTATCTTTGCATATTTCTTATATTTTATCAATGGAATTGGAGGCATCAGATGGCCAGAAAGAAACATGCACACCACATAACAAGCAAATATAAAATAAAAAATTGTAGGATGTTGACAACAAGAAGCAGGATCTCCATTTTTGAGAAATAAAACTTTGCATGCACATTCCATGACATTTAAAGAAGAAACCAGAAGTAATGGACATACAGGCAAGCATATGATGAAGATATAAATAAGAAAGATACAGGCTGATGTAAATGACAAGAAGGAATTTTATTTAGAGAAATAAAACTTTGTATGTATACAAACATTCCTTTTCATTTTTATGTGAATTTGGTAAGTAAGAATAAATTCTTAAAAGTATTTGCATCATAAAAATCATAGGAGAAGCTAAGATAACTTACATCATTAGCTGGTCACGTGAGAGGTCATGTGAGAACATGACCAAAGGGGAAGCATCACTATCTTTTGATATTCGATAAGCAACAAGTGTGTCTTCATCTCTGATAAAGGTTAATGAATCAAATGGATCATCAAGCCAACGTAAAATTCTGTTCTGGTATATCTGAACATGTTCATAAACACAATGTCAATATCCAAGACAGTTGTCAGATAAAATTACTAAATTAGTTACCCACATATCTCGTTTTTCATAAAAACACAACTAATACACCCCAAGTCATGTAAAATGAAACCACTGCATGATTATTAGCTGGATTGTTTTTGATAAAACAGGATCAAATGCTAAAAGTTTTCAGAAAAAAAGAAAAAAAAAGAAGAAGAAGAAGATAAACAAAACAATAAACCCAATAATCAAAAAGTATGACAATGACATTGTCTGAATGACAGATGCAAAACCAAACATACGACATAACCATGGAGGCATGGGGCTTGAAAAACCAGGAATCAACATAGGCCTCATTTGGAAGCTGGTAACTAGAAATCACAATGTTATTACTTTTGGCACTGCTATTCCTTTATAAAGACTGCAACTAATCAAAATGTAGTGCAAGAATTCCCACAAAAGAAAAGGGCATGACTTCCAACATAGGACAATTAAAATAACCTTACAAATGTATTGAAAAAATAGCCTTACAAACATACCTCAGCCACCAGCAGGGTTTCATTATTTTTCAAAGAACATTTAACACGTAAAGCATCAGTAAGATCCTTCAAGCTCCCATTCTTAGAAACAGTGACAGTGGATTCAAATGGTGACATAATCCCATCAGTGCCCAAAACTTTCAAAGTAATTTTACGAATCATTGTTGAAGGCAGAGGCAGAGTTAAGTGCATAAAAGGATCGAATGTAACAGACACCTTCTTGCAAACAGGGCACACCAACATTGACCGGTACTGACCCTACAATGAAAGAAAAGCAAATTGCAACTAAGTTCATATCCAAGGATGTTAGCAGATATGTAATTTTCAGAAATACGGTGTTCAATTTCAAGTAACTAAGTCCTTTTTAACAATGTTGAAATCAATAATATCATTAAAGGAAGTGATGTGGCGATCATATGTAAATGGTGCCACAATTCACAAATTAGCCTTCCATATACAAAAATTTCACTGAGATGACAAAGAAACTAGATAGAATATATGATAAAGGTGGAGTGCTTGCTTAGGTAACAGTATCTCTTTGTCCTTTCCTTGACTTAAAGATCAACATGCAGATATCCATGCCTTCAACCACTACCATTTACCAGATAGCATGTTCAATTGAAAGGTATGGATGATAATGAAAGAGGGGCATGCCATGAGAGATTTTTTTTTTTTTTGGTGGGGGGGTGGGGTTGGAAAGGGAATAAGGATCTGTTGGACCAGCACCAGTGAATCTGACATGGTGCTGTAGTTGTCTAGTTGACATTGTATCAGTAAGTGACAGTGCTAGAACACTGGGCAAGATGGAAGGGGAGAGGGAGATAGACCGAGGAAAATGTTATTTTGCATTTTGGGGTTTCAATATGCCATGAATTAGCCAGTTCAAATATATTAAAAATGACATAAATGAATGATGACAAACAAGTTTCCATCTCATCTCCTTGCAGAAATCTTAATGGAATCTAATTTTTGTCCTTGATTGCAGAAATGTTAACTCAAACTCAACGGCCATGATTACTTGAGATATATGTTGAAGGATGATACTGCATGTTTGGTTGAGGGCCTTTGATGCACTTATTCCAAAAGAAAGAGGACTTGATCTTGATCATTAAAATCTGGGACATTATCCAGTGCAATAGAGGCATCTGAGGGGGATGTACATCATATGATATGTACAAAAGTGAACAATACCTACGCACAACTAAACCATTTAAAATTATGACAAACTTGAAAACAACTTCACATATATTGCTATACTCACTTGGCAGACATCAACTACTATGGAATTATTGCGAGCTAAGTGATTTCGCCAATATTCTTCCGCCACTTCTTTGTCCGGACGGCCCTCTGCATCCTTTACTTCTATATACGGCTTGCATTTTACACGATTCAGATCCTCATGGAGGCCATCCAACAAAAATGCAAGAAATTCCTGATTACAAAACACCATAACATATAAAAATGTTATCAACATATGATTATGAATATGATGCATTTACAGATAAAAAGGATTGGAACTAAAAAAAGTGCCAGATTGACTCTGTAATTAACCATGATTGCTTTTGCTCCATTCCATGATTAACAGTGCAATACATGCTAGAAAGTAGCAAAGGAAATGGACGAATTAAAATTATACTTCTTGAAGCAGAATAATTTCACTAACTTGGGAATCATGTTGATTGTAGCCACTGAACTGGGGAGCAAAACCAGCAAGTTTTAACTTGAACTTTCTTGGAGCTACTAACATAGTTCCTGGAGTCCAGAGCTTTCTTAACAGTTCTCCAAATGCTAAAGCAAGTTCACCCTAAACAGGTAGCAAAAGATTATCATTTATGAGAGGAAGAAAACAAGTAGAGGGATTGAAAGACTTAAAGGTAGATACGAAGCTGTACATTCATCCCCAATGGATTTTTGTAATTTATATCTTTTCGGTAGTCTCCCAGGAAATAATCTACAAACTGTGGGGTATGCACCAAACACTGCATTGCGCTGTTCATGAAACAAGTATTTCCAAGATTCTGCAGTCCTGTCAAGCCCAGTGAACCAATTCCCCTGTAGCCAATACCAGATAGCAAGGAATTGGATAAATCCTCCCCCTCCTCATTCCTCTCCTTTTTAGAAACTGAAAATCCATGGACATGCAATTCTAGAAGAATCTGTATACAACAAAAAAACTTATAAAAGAGTTGAATTATGCATGTACGAATGTATGAATGTATGAATGTATGTATGTATGTATGTATGTATGTACAAGTACATAGGGATGGAGAAATAGAGGGATGCAAATAGTCCACTTCACAAGAATAACAGTAACATTAACATAAATTTAAAGTCACACCTCTTTTCCTGGCTGTCCAGGGAAACCATTGCAGAAATTGACTTTTTCATTCAAAAGAAAGAGGCTTGTCTGCCCTGAGAAGTCCCAAATATGTAACTGTAAACGGGATAAAAATGTAAAGTAGAGTACAACATGCAGAACCATATTTACATAAAAAGATTAATTAGTTCTCAGCAAACTTACTAGCTCAGAATTGGTATTAAAAATGCAGCAAGCTCTCATAAAAGGATCAAGCAAATTGTCCTGAAAACCAGCTCTAACATCAAATACAGCAAGTAAAATTGGAAATGGTATATGACTGAGGACTTACAGATAAAAGAAAATTCAGTTCCTTGTGATTTACAGATGGCATAATTTTGCCAACCAAAAACCATACCACTGTATATATTCAGGAAATGGACCTCATCTATTTTCTGATAATTAAACTAATGGAACAGACTTTACTGCAGAAACAAGTGACTCAAGCAGGACAAAATTTGGACAAAAAGAAAATACAATAACAAATTAAAATGACTTCTACAGAATGATTAATGAATAAAAAATAATTGGAAGAAAAATTCTGAGCTAATAATACTTTGCAATGCCAATTTTTTTCTTGTTTTCACTACACCCTATCACTAAGATTCTTTTTACCATAAATTTCACTATAGGAGACAATAAACATTCATGTCATGCACTTATGAAGGGAAATCCTTGGAGGACTTCTCCAGGTTATTTTTGGATTTTGGCTCTCTGCTACTTTTGATGACTTGTAGCATTAGTTTTAATAAGCCCATCTGGTATTGTTTAGGGCATCAGTTTCTTATTTCAATTAGAATGAAATTATGGTTAATTATGTCTTTATTAAGAAAACTTGTTAGATTAGAAGCAGAGTTTTTGACTCTCTCTATATATATTTATATATCTACAATGTGCTCTTTAGGTTCTCTTGTGTTACATTTTTACTTTTTACTGTTTGAATTTTCCATTAATTCTCTCCCTTCTGTTGCCTATTTTCTCTCTTTCCTCTATTTTCCTCCTTTTTCTGTTCCCCTTTCTTTCAACTTCTCTCTCATAGTCTCATTATTGCCTCTAATCCATGGTCCAGCATCAAGATGGCTCTGCCTCAAAAGTTTCTGGAAGTCCTAATAAAGAACTAAAGCATCTATGCATCTAACCATGACTCACCTATTATATCAGATGGTAGGCTTAGCCTTCCAACTTACTAAATAGAAGGGCCAGAAAGGATATGTAGGACCAGTTCAAAAACAAAATTCCATGCTCCAGGAACTATGGTGCCACTATTCAAAAAATGTGCTCACCTTTAAGCCGATCTTTACTACCAATGAATCTGCTTCTGGAGAAAATGAAAGCCTGATTCGCAAGGTAAACAGGTCATGAAAGTTATCTGCTGCAATTGAAAGGCTCCAATTCTCCTTCACAGCTCTTTTAGAATAACTATACCTATACCTAAGCATAAAAGACACCCAGAACATTATGTCATTGGATTCCAAAGAATCCAGAAAAAGTAATAATTCTCCATGAAGTGTCACTATATGGAAAGGCACTACTAAAGCTAACGAAAATGAAATGGATGATTGGATGCTTTAAGAGAAATGTTAACCAGCTAGTGAACATTTGAACTCATAAGGTTTTCTTCAACACTAAAAATCATGCATTACAGTTTAATCAGAAGAAAAGAATTAAAACAAGCATAGGTGGTGGTATGGTTGGCTGTAGTTTGGTCAATATGGCATCAGAGGAACCAGGTAACTTTCAACAATGAATGAATTAAGGTGGAGGAAGTAGTGCAATTCGTTAAATACAGATTGTACCACTGGTTGAGGGCAAGTTTGAAACCTGATTTGCAACTGGAGTTATGGAAATCAGACCCAAGGTATACTTTGATAGGAAAATAACATTTGTCTCATCTTTATTTGCACTGGTTTGTAAAGGCTAGGGTATCAGTTTCTGATGTCTAAAGGGTGAAGAGACAGGAATTTTGGGGATTATAGATTAAAGGATGTATATCGGTTTGGTTACCCCTTGTACCCAAGTTAACAAAATTTTTGGCTTCTCAAAAAAAACTGCATTACAGTTCAATGATAAAAGCCTACAAATTTTAAGAGGTTCCCACATGTTTAGCAAAATCAGCAAGGAAGAAAAAAAAGACATAAACACTACAATAAAACTTCCCTCACCATTTAAGTGACCAAAAAAATAAAGCTTCATTAAGCAATGCATACTGATGCCCTGAAACCCCTTCTTCCACCTTGTTCCTCTTCTCATAATCCTCTTGCTTCCTCAGGTTCAGCACAATTTCCGACTGAGACTCATCATCCGATGATACAGAGTATAAAACTCCTACGATATGATCAGCAGTGCCACTTTGTGCCTCTTTCCACCACCTGAAACCCAATGCAAACATGACAATGCATAAACAGAGACATTTTCTTGTTCCATACATTCCCCCAGTTCACTTTGCACCTATTTCAACATCATATCCATGAAAGCAAACCATCTCAACCTTTCTTGACCATAAAAATTCAAACAAATACAAGAAGTTTTCTCATCTCCTTGCCAAAGTAAAAAATTGAAATAAATAAATTACGTGCTCTACTTTACAGTCTCTACTCATTTCAACAAAAACATAACCCCCAATATCTCCAATTATATAACCTAATAGACTCAACCCTATACTTAGAAAAAAAAAAAAAAAAAAGGCTTTAAATTGAAAACTAATTTCACAACTTCAGACTTAAATTCCCATTTTTCCTTCTTGCAAGCTCACATTGATAAACCCATACTCATATTCCTTCCGTGTAGTCGTTTTCTGAAGCGCAAAATCCAACTCAATCAAATAAAAAAAAAAAACTTTTTTTTTTTCAAAATAGCATTAAGAAACCAAACCAATGAATACCTAGCACAAAGGGAGAAAATTCCCAAGCAGGAGGAAGGAACAAAAATTTGGAAAACGTACCGGTAGGGAACTAGGTAAAGCTTCTCGCGGTCGTCCTCGTAATCTAAGTGATCGGAGCAGGGAGATAACGGGCGCTTGCGGCCATACGGAGTGTAGTCGAGGTCGAAGAGTTGGTCATCGCCGTCGGAGAGGACGATGTCGTCCATAGAAGGCGCCTAGGGTTTCGGACAGCAGCGACGCGTAGAGGCCGAAAGGCTGAAGTGGTGGTGGAGGAGAGGTGGCGGAGCGCGCGAGCCTCAGGGGGGTAGAGGAAACGCGTCGTCGTTTTGAGAATCGATGTTTTCTAAGTGGAGTATAATAGTATATACAAGTCATATACGGGGTACAATCGTATAATTACAAAAATACAGTCTAGAACTCTTAATAGAAAAATCAATTGTATAATTTACAAAATGACACGTCGTCGTTTTGATGGTTGATGTTTTTAGGGGAGAAAGAGAAAAAGTTCTACTTGAGGACCACGTTGCTTACGAGACAAGTGATAGTCATCACCCATTTTATGGCCTGTTTGG
>BPVZ01000005.1:439229-452547 GCA_020521535.1 Rubroshorea leprosula
GTGACAAGGTTTCAAGGAATGTATAAATTTACTCAGAAACTCTTTTTTTTTTTTTTTAACATGTTTTCAAGAGTTGAATTTGAATCTTTGTCTAAAAAAAATACACTTTAACCTAATTTTATTAGCACTGAATCCGAAGGTGCAAGTGTTATCCATAAACTCTTAACCGTGTAAGAAAAGGAAAAATTAATTAGGGAGTTAGTGCAGGTGACTCTTTGCAATTGGTGGGGATGTGTTTTGCTATTTCTACCCATTTTCAGAGGAGGTGGGTCGGATATGTTTCAAAACTGACGCAAGCAGGGCGTAAGAAGAGACGCTAAAGAAGCCGACGGGCATAAGGAGGCTGCGGGCATGGACATGTGCTCTAAAAGGGTAGGCGGTTGCCGGAGCGGTGGGGGCACTTAGAGGGTAAGGGCTCGCATGTAGGGGCAGATGCAGGTGAGACTTGGAAAATGATTCAGAGACACTGGCGGAGTTAGAGGGCCTAGAGGGGCTAGGCTCCCTAAAATATTGAAATTATTTTTAAAAGTTTAATTATAAAATAAAATTAAAGTATATACATAAAATTTTTTAATAAAAAAGAAAAGTAAATTTAAAGTTAATTATTATCATAATTTATTGTCTAAATTCACGCTCTTTCTTTTACTAGCTTAAAATATAACCTTGCTGTTTTAATATCTTTTATAACAATAGATCTTTAATTTCTTTTGAGATTGTTATTTAATTATTGATTATTGTTAATTTTAAATTGAGGTGAGTTTATGCTAATCATTTTTTTGTCTTGTTTTATACATATTTTATGACTATTTGTTAACTTTTTCAACAAATATTTTAGCCTTATGTTTAAGGTTTATATCTTTTCGTATATTAGTCTCATACAATATAAATATAGCTATAATTGTATATTTAACATGTTTTGTTTTATTTTATTTCAATTTGTAAATTAATTTATTTGCACAAATTACTTTTTTTAAAAAAAGTTTTAGCCTTAATAATTTGTTTTAATTAATTGATGAAGCATTTCTTTTTTTGGTTTATGATTTTTTTCTTGAATTTTAAGATTTGGGTATTTTTGATATGTGTTTATATTTTATCATTGTTGTATTCTTGGTTTTTTCATTGTTTTAAGAATATTTTCTATTGAAAAATGCCTGTTGACTTAATGGCTTAACAATTTAATATAAGCCTTCTTTATCATGGTAATGGTAAGGGTTCGATTTTCTTCCCCAACCCATCCTCCAAACCACTTGCCCTAATAAAAAAAAAAAAAAGAATATTTTCTATTTGTAATTTATAGATTGTCTTAATAAGAGAAATTATTGATGTTAAACAACCCATTTGACTTGCAAGAAAATTTTTAGTAATTTATAGTTGTGCTCATCTACCTTTAAATTTTGGCTATGTCACTATTGAAAGATAATTTTTTGTATAATTTTTTTATATAATTTTATATGTTATTTAATTATTAATTTTTTGACTTAATTTTAACTTATAATATTATATATATCTCATCATTTAATAATACATAAAAATTATATAAAAATTGTATAAAAAATTTGCTTTGTGAAGACTAAAGAGTAATCTAATTTTATATCTTTTAATGTTTTGCCTCTACAAAGAGATTTAAAGTAGAACTTTTTTATTTTTTTAAAATGTCATGTTTTATCATTTAAATTATATTAAATTATATCATATTATAAATATTATTAAATAAAAAACCTTTAATATTATAAAATCTATTTTTTTATTTAATTATTAATATTATACAGTACAAAATATTATTAACTGTACAACACTAGTTTCCTTTTTATCGTGCTACTTTTATCGCATGCCTTTTTCATTTTTAGTTTTATAAAACTTAGGATTTGGGCTGGTCATGAATCTAGGTCTGCCCCTGTTCGCATGTACGTAATGGGCAAGAAGGGAAAAGCGAATGGCAGGCCAGGGCTTCATCATCTGGAAGACAGTTCAGTGGTTAGGGGGGCTCCTCATTTTTTTTTCTTAGGGTTTCTGGTATTATTAGTTTAGTTTGCCTTTTCAGTTATTTTGCTCCTTCAATTTCTATTTTGCTTCATTTCAGTACTTTTTCTGTCTTTTAGCATCATAGTGCTGGGTCCAAGTTGGATCAGGGAGAAGGACCCAGTATGTAACCATGTATAGCAAGTAGATTTAATAACTCCCTCGCAGTTGTCTTTTTTATTCTCTTTTTATTGTTGATGATAAGCAAATGAGACATTAGGACCCTGGCACATTAGATGCCTAACAAAGCCTTTTGGCTCATGTTATGATGTTTGGAAAATTCATCAAAGCCCCCCATGATAAATTATTGTCCCTTGGGGTGTCCCCAACCAATTACTTTATACTATGAGTTGTTCAATGATTAACAGTTACAGAAGATAATATTTTTCATAAAAAACAGTAGAAGATAACCTTCAAGTACAAATTCTACTATTATTGAATGGTGCTTTTTAAGTGTCACCAAATTAACATCAATTTCTCCCTAGCTATGAAGTTAGTAACAGATTGAATTAGAGAAGAAATTTTGACAAGATGTTGTTTCACAATTAAGCAAGAGATATATCATGCTTTTTATTTATTTATCAATAGAAATTTTTTTAATTTATACGAACATTCAAAAAATTCATATTATAATATTTTAACTTGTCTCTTTATCATTAAAGAAATATGTTTTACTAATATATGACAAAATATGATATAGAAGTAAATTATGGTATCTAGAAAGTGCAAAGGCTATTGAGCCAAATCCTTGACTCGATCCTAAATGCTGGACTTTAAACAAACAAGATTAGTTTCAAAATAAATAATTTAATTGATGATTGCATTACACCAAAGCCAATTGAAAAAATCATGAGGCATCCCCCACCTTTTAGGATATATATAATAATAATGTGGACCTTTTACCAAAGCATAATTTGATTCCCCCGTCCCCCACCCCCATTTATATTTAACTCAAAAAAAACAGGTTCATTGGATGACGAAGATTTTCAGATAATGGATGCAAGCATTTTCATTTAGTAATTAATGTTTTATAATTTAATATAATTTAAATTATAAGATAATGCACTCTTCAGTCTTCTCACTCAATTATATGCTTCTTTTTTTATTTTTTCCTTCCTAATCATCACTAGCGTAGCAACGAAGGGATTGATAAATGTCCAAAATGAGAACTTAGTCTAATCACTTTTGATTAAAAGGATGTCCTGAAGTCCGAAAATCACGTTTAAGTTCCTCCATTTGCACGCATTTCAAAGTACCATAAAGATAATCAAAAGTCGAAAAAGGTTAATAAGATACCATTCTCCATAAATTTCTTAAATGTCACTGTAAATGATATGAAGAATGTCGTTAGGTAAATGGGAAGACCAATTACTTAATTAAGAACTAACACAAGAATGCTATTGGGTGGTTCCCACCCCACGTTCAAAGCAATGAATAAAACTCACGAATGAGGGGGGAGAATTAGACCGTGATTGTAGGATCGTAAAAAAAGAGCCTGACCTTTCACTCATGGAATCCAAACAAAGCCATTTTTGTGGAGTCTGCTTTTGCTGCAATGTATAACTCTAAACCCAAATTAGGAGAGAGAGAGAGAAAAAGATATCATGAATTTATGATCACACACTTTTCAACCCCATCATTTTGATGAACTTCTGTTTTCTTCCTCGTTTAAAGACAATGGATGCTTACTTTCTTATGGGTTGCTTTCAAAATCATCAAATTTATCAAAACCCAACTTGTCCTTCAAGAACCTTTCATGTGGTAATGTCAATGTTAAATGCTTTTAGAGGGTCGTGACAACACAAAATGATAAAAAATGTTAGGGTAGCATGTCTTAATTCGTGTAAATGAAACCAGGTGAATAACGACCATTTGAAAGTGCATTGCCTCAGAAAAGGTATACCAGAGTTTTACGTGATGTAGACAACACAATGGGAAATGATCTTTTCATTGAAGGCTCATTTTGACGCCCAATATTCATTCTACATGCAAAACGCATACAAGAATAACATGGTCGCCAAGCGTGTTTGCTTCTTACCTTATCGACATCGATTCTAGGGAGAAAGTTTGATGAGAAGATAAAATTTTCAGAACTTCTAGATCTATATAGCATGAATCACCTGCCTGAATCAAACTAGGGAGATAGGGGTGACTAGTCACCATACCCAAATAGAATGAATGAGATGCATGTTCTCTACCCATCTAGACATAGATTTAAGCCTACCCTTCAGATTTGGGGTACGATTTTCATCTCCAACAGACATAAAGATTAGACAGTACGCAGAGCAATCCAGTGATCTAACTCAACAGCCATGCTTTTCAGGAGAAGACAAAAAAAGGCGCAGCATACGTTTTGATGGTGTCATACACAACAAACCAACCCTTCTTTTATACAATAATTTGGAAAGAATATTTGAATATATAGATTCTTCATCACCTTTATATATATTGAGGCAATTTCGATTTTAATCTTTTCTGTGAAAAAAATAAACAATATATATGAGAAAAAGAAAGATATACACCAGCTAATGCTTTACAACACAAACAACAAAGATTTCTTAGACTCCTGCTCTTCTAACACCCAGCTGCCTTGAGGAAGTTGTCGAAAGGGCTAGAAGGAGGCAACCTGATAGCACAGCATTGCTCTGCTGGCACCAAAGCTCCTTTAGTAGACAAACCATTGCTTGTTATCTGCATGATATTTGTTTAGTTTGTTCAAGATTTCAGATACTGAAGTTTTTGAATTAAAAATTATGGATCGCTCCTAAATATTTAAAATTACTGACTAAAAGTATTGATCACAGTTATGATAGGCAACAAGAGTTATGAAAAGACACATGCTTTAGTCAGTGTCAGTCTAGCTCCCATTTCTGAGTGATATCAAGCCATTTTGGAATGAAAGTTAACCAAAGGCAATTTTAATGAAGTTTATTATTTACCCTTCTAATTTCTATGCATTCATCTGCTGGAACTTCTGGTAGAAGTCTATCATCCGCACTACTTTTGTGAGGAGTTTCAGGGGTCAACCAATTGGAGAGCTTCTTCCTTGTCCCTGTGCCGAGAGCTTCACATTGGCTAGCCATGGTATTATATGGAAGTCCTGATGAAGAGACAGGTGTTGTTGCAACTTGACCAGCTACCTCGAGTGCCTTAGAACACATTATTTGAGTTTAACAGCAAGAACAATATCTAATCTTACCACATTAATGGATGCAGATATGAAAAGATAAGGTGGGGCACAGAGCAAGGGTGGAGAAGAGATTACCGATTCTAGAAGTTGTCCAATGCTAATAACATGAGAGATAGAAGGTGATGGAGGAATTTTGGGAATGAAGCGGGAGAGGTCAGCAACAGATGCTTCACTTTTCACATCATCCTCCACTAACGAGCTAGCTAGAATATCCTGAAACATAAGCAGTAACCATTATGCCATGTTGCTTTGAAAATTACTGGACATAAAATTACAATAAAATTACAATAATTATCCTACTTTTGCATGTAATAAGATACTGGCCATGGGAAGCCCTGGATAATCAGAGAGTCATGTGCCAATTGAGTGTAGGGAGTGAGTGTGCATGCATGTGTTCATGTGTATCTGTGGGTGTAATTTATACATATGATGGTATCAATTTTAAGCACTAGATAGGTCTTTAGAGACTATTTAGGTTTATTTGATGGTCAACTCTAGACAGGTTTTAAGGAAAAGAAGAAAAATATATATATATATATATATATATATAACAAGTTCTTTGATGTCACAGGTGGTACTCATATGACGAAAAGCTCCACCAGGTCATCTATTGAGGCCTTGTTTGGTTGATGGTAATGGCTATTCCTTGGTTAAACTATAAAAACAAGCTAAAATTGAGAAGCTTCCATTAGTTACCAAACACACAACACCATTACTAACTAAGAGGGCATACCTCATCAAATGAAAGTGATTCCTTAGAATAGGAAATAATTTGATTGCGTTCCAAGTCAAGCATGGATTGTGGGCCAAACATCAATGCATCATCAGGTGTGAATGGTTCAAATAATTGCTTTCTGAGAATGGCTTCCTCTAGCTTAAAAACCACAAAAGACATGCGTGAGAGAGAGAGAGAGAGAGAGGAGGAGGAGGAGAAGAGATATCCATATTAACATTAATTAAAAATATAACTTCAATAATGATAGATATTTCCATAGCTTAAAAAAGTAAAAACCACATATATACACAACCAAAAATATGAATGTCTTACCTCAGTAATGGTAGATAGCTTCTGAACCAAGATATCCATCACAGCCTCACTGGATTCAGATATTTTATCCCGTAACTCGAAGAGCAAAGAAGATGCCATTTTATTATCTGTAGCAGATCCATATCCTCTCAAATCTGCATCAGGCCTTACAAATACTTGAAGATCATCACTAATGCCCAGAAAAGGATCAACCTGAATATAGACGGGACCAGACGAAGATTAAGCTGATTAAATCAAAAGCACAGTAATATATATCATTAAAAGTAGCAACTTTAACATATTAATTAGTTGAATATTTCAAAAGGAACTCACATCAAGTGGCATCAAAGACTTAAGCAGATCAATCAAATCAGAAATATGATATATTTTAGCGGCAAACATCAACATGCCCATAGACAGTACAAGAATTGATCTCTGGCATACTGGAGGTAGTGCCCCTAAAAAATGGAAAAAGGTGAAAGGAAGAACTTGTGCATCTTTCTATCAAAAGTTCAAAGCCTGTTAGAGTAATTAGCATACCATTGTTAAGGTCCAAGGATACATTCCTCAGAGACAAGAGAAGCTGGAAGAGGCAGACAATCAGGTTGCCATCAAGGTTCTGCAGGATCAGAAATTAGGATTTGTAAGATACACACTAAAGAAAGAAGACAGACATCCATTAATTTAGAGACCATAATTTTAATTTGCTTCTTCTTGGTAAAATGTTAACCTAAGAACATCAACCCTTAACATGCCACCCACTTTAAGAAGTATTACCCTTTATAACAGAATAACTACAAAAGCAAAACAATGCTGACAATGTGTGAATAACCAAATAAGGTCTGTTTTTGAACATCATGTCTGGTACTGCCTAGCCTTCTAAATCATTTGTACTCAACATTTAAATTCAACTTTTTGGGATATCTAGAGAATCCCCATTCAATTGAAAACTCAGGATGATTGTCTGATAAATGCCCAAAAGTAAATTCAGAAGGAAAAATGATTAAATATAAGTGAGTTTAATGGCATCTCATTCATTCAAAACTTCACCTTCGTCCACAAAGAAATAAGTGTTAGCACAAAAGAGTGAGAGATAGCTTCAAAATTTGAAGGTAAATTGTCAGGAAGGGTGGCCTGTAACCAGAAGCCAGACAGCAACTGCACAATTTGGTCCTCTGTACGCTTCATGATATATGGTTCCTGCAAACATCCGTACATCAGATTTACTGGATTGAAGACTTAGAAGAGCATACTGAAACCAGGTTATCACAGACATAATTTGGTTCGTGGAAAATTACTTCCTGAAAATTGTAGCTAAAATAACTCATGTATACATGGTAATAAGATACGGATAGAGGATACTCTTTTTCTTTTTCCAGAAAACAATTGCTGTCTTGGAAATGCGAGGGGGCAGTTGTTTTACAAAAATGATAAGGAGCATCCTTCATCTAACTCTAAATATTTATTTCTCATGCACATATTAATCAGTGATGCTACCTACAAGCTAGCCAAAATTATTTTCCATGAACCAAACAACACATAGATAAAAAATTTTCTTACCCCTTCAGCCATTGTTGATCCACCTTTCCTGTCAACTCTAGATGTGTAAGAATTAGCAGAATCTTTTCTGAAGTGGGCATGTCTCTTGTCTCCTTCCTCATTGTCTCTCCCAAAATCTTCATGGACATTATAACCATTCTTTCCCACTTTGGTGCCATCATTTTCCCTCCTGATCTTTTTAAGTAGAGCAGGTATATATGCAAATGCAGATGCATTGTTGAAATGCAATGTTCTTGGATCACAAGAATAACCAAATAGCAGAGAAGAAACTCTTTTGTGAGATTTATTTGGAATAAGAAGAGCTGAAAATATCTGATGTGCCCCAACACGGACCTCCACATTTGGATGCAGCATCACCTTCATCAGTTGGACAAGAAGTTCTTCTGGGAATACCTATATGAGAGGTTTAAGAATGTTTTAATAAGGTGCAAGAAAAACTTCAAGGTAGAAAATTGCATCAAGGGACCCAGGCCATAACTTCAAATCGCTTTCCACAAGGTCAAGAAGCACAGCAAACAATACAAAATTATTATTTTCAAGAGATAAAAAGAAAGGATGCAAGGGATATCCAAAAATCTACAAAACAGGCTATAAGGTGCTTCTTACCTGTTGTGAATGAGAAGATTCTAATACTAATGAAATCATTTGAGCAAGAATCATCAGTGATCCAATGGTTGCCCGAGCAACAATTCCAGAAGATGAAAGATTCTCCAGTGTTATTGCCATCATGTCAAATAGAGGCCGTGGATCACCAATCTAGTAAGACCAAACACAAATTCAAATTAATTGAAATAACAAAGTAAAACCACCAGTCACATTTAACCAAAAAAAAAAAAAAAGAAGCTTCCAAGTTACCCCTTTCGCTATTTCAAGTAAGCAATCTTCAATAGAATTCTGAAGTATAATATTTAAATTTGACTGTTGCTCTCCTGCTAATTCAAGAGTGGCTTGAAAACTTTTCCTCAGATGCCTGCAGAGGTCACTGACAAAAGAGATTTCTGCCAGCACTCCTTGTAATCTAATTTGCCTAGCTAAAGCAGCAGCTACTTGTACAATATGTGATTGGAGTTTGGGATCATGCACAGTATTTTTGTGGTCCAGATGTCGTATTACTGCAGCTAAAAGCAGCAACTGACTTCCTGAAATCAAAAGCAACATTAGCAACCAGATAAACATAATTCTTGTACACTGATTAGTATTTAGAAGCTACCACAAGAAAAACAAAAATATAATGACGTTTCCAGTTTCCACAAGCACTGTGGAGTGCACAGAATTTGCAGAAGTGAAAGGACAGATAAAGATACCAGAACTCTCCATCAAGTAGGACATATGAGACAGAACTGACACTGCCAATCCTTCCCGAGGATTCCAATGCTGTCTAGAATCAAAGTAGATGAACATCGGATCCAGCACCTGGCGCATTGTTGTACTCTCCTTGGCCAGTTCAACCATTCTTTGGATGCAAATTTGAGACCAAATTTTAGGCATCTCATTCTCTTCTCTATGGCAAAAAATTATGACCCATCAGGCAACCTTAGAGAACTATGAAACTCATAAAAAGTTTGCTTTTTATAGCTTTCAAAGATCACTACCTTGTCAAGAGAGAAGGATCCTTCTTATCTGGTCGAGGCCTGGTGATCAAGTAGCTAGGGCTAGCATCATTGCTGACCAATGCATCTTTGTCCTCACATTTAACCACTTCATCTACTGAGTTATGATGTGTCTCCGCACTTGGATTGTCACATCTAGCATGCGTATCAAGTTCATAGTTATCTAAAGTAGCATTTACTATCTGCAGTTTGGACATACCAATAAAAAAGTTAGCACCCCCAGCAACCAACAAATGATAATTTTGAACAAAGGTAAAAATTGCAAAACTTGTAACTGCAGATCAGCAAGAAAACAATTCAAAAACATTAGATGTCTCACCTCAACGCATCATAAAATATATACTAACCTCATTAAAAGCAGCATAAATATACGAAAATTCAGCCATGAACCAAACCTACAAGTAATAGACGTTATCAAATTAAATTCAAATTCAAATTGAAGAGCCAATATATATTTCAATTTGGTTAAATGAAAGATTGATTGAAAGAACTTGTAAGTAAAATTACCATGGCAGAAAGGCACTGTAAGCTTGATGCCCTCAAAGATTGCCTTTGATGTTCTCCATTCTTGCCAGCCAGCTTACACACTTTATGAACATATTTTTCTATGTCATGAGTGTAAGTTCCATCTACCTGTTTATAGTTCAGTTCAAAATATTAGTAAAAGGAATAACAATTCAGTACGATTAAAAATTTTAAGATGAGTTTAGTCATATAAATAGTTCTATCAACTCTTCTCTATTATCTTTGGTTATTAACTGATTTATTATTCAAGGAAACATACCATGGGAGGAAAGTATGTAATTTGCTGATCCAAAAAAAAAAAAAGTATGTAAATTTTACCTGACTATAGATGAACCTTGTCAAGGTTTGGCATCCAAGTATCTGCACAGATTCTTGCTTAGAGTTATCTAGCAGTTCACTAACAACATTCAGCAAACTGCCAGAAAAATATACCCTGGAAGATATGAAAATGAAAACAGTTAACAACTTCCACATATCATTCTGCAAAATGAATGGCACAAAGAAGAAAAGGACAACTACGTACATTTGTTCTTTACACATGCAGAGCATCTTATTGTAAGCAACTGTAACAATATTGATGAATTTGATTCGCCCATTTCGCAACTCTTTGTAGCATCTTTCTTCAAGATATTTTGCGATCTGAATACAGAACAGCAGTACCTCAAAGATCTATTCAATATTTTTAAGACTAACCAACTGGAAACAAAGGATGATAATTGGTACCTTTGGGATTCGGATAGGGTTTTTTGCAGCATATTCACATAACTTATCAATTTTCCTGTCGTTTGGAGGACCATCCTGCATTGTGGTTTGAGCCTTTAAATTTCATAATGCCACTCAAAGTAGTGGATATGTTGCAAACTAAATATAATTGACAAGGAAGGAATATATGCTCACAGGGGACTTCGGGAATATATCAGACAGCAGTTTCTTGTAACGCTTAACCGGATGTTGAGATCTTGGCCTTAAAGCAGGGCAACATACACACATTTTCCCGCATGCTGGGAAGAGCTTCCTAGAAATGACACCCATGTCCTACATGAGCACACAAGAAAAAGATGTCAGTGAAAAACTACCAAACATAATCTGCAATTTAACATTTCCAGAAGAAATCAAAGCAATATTCCTACTTAAAAAGGAAAGGAGAAAAAAATCAAAATTACAAAGGGAACCAACTAGAACATAAATGGTTAATTGCATACTCGCATTCCCAGAAATCTCAACAAAAATGAAAATGGAAATGAATCAAACAACCCATGAAAAAAAAAGAACAACCATGAGCTACAAGCAGCAGAAACAGCTCAAAAATTGTGTTTATCAAGAAAAACACAATGACCCAGATCGAAAAACAAGGTGCTGATACAAAACATCACCAAAAACGAAAAGAAAAACAACAAAATTGATTAATTGAAACCATGAAAACAGACCCAAGAACCCCATCAGAAGGAAATACGTATAACATGAAAAAACAAATAAGAATTGGCGCGTACCTTGCTTTGCAGAGTCAGATCTGCAAGAGCAGAAATCAATACTGATGATGAAAAGAACCCAACGGATGGTACTACAATGAAACTGATGCTGATCCAAGGGGTGGAGACGGCATAGTTGGAGAATTCAGAAATCGGTGATGTTCAATTTAGTCCCTGGAAGAAATAAAAAAACAAAACAAAAAACAAGGTTGATATAAATTTTGGTCCGTCAGTAGGACCCAAAGCTTTATTTTATTTCAATTGCACCCAAAACCTGTTGAATCTAGATGTTATCCAATTGTGTGAACTGTGAAGAATCAATGTCATTAACAATGAGTTAGATATGAAAGTTTACGTCAATTTTAACAAGGAATAGCAATGTTGGCCGAAAGAAAATGTGATTTTATTAATTGAGAAAGTTTTTTTAATAATAAAAATACTATTTTAATTATATAACGAGTCAATAACAATTTGACATATTATCAAAAATAAAACTATATATAATATTTATATATATATGAAATTTAATAACTAAGGTATAATTCAATTATTATTTTGTTTAGGTATTTAAATTCCAATAACAAGTTATATGCTCTTAGACTATACCACTAGTAAGCTTTTTTTTTTTTGGGTAACTAAGAGATCAGGGTATAATTAGAACGGAATAAAGGTTGAAGAGGTTTCTGTAAGACTGTAAAAAATTGGAGCACAAAATTGAATTCACCCAAAAATATAGTTGCTTTGTCCTAATATGCTGGGAGTTGGGACTGTTTTCCATGCAGTCCGTCGAGCTAGACGGACTGCCATTAATCAAATTTCGGTTTAACTTCAATTAAAAAATAGAGATCCATCTTGATATAACTCTTTTCTACTTATTTATATAAAATTTTAATTTTTTTATTTTTTTATTTTTTTATTTGTAATAATTAAGATTTATTATAATTTCTTAAGTAAAAAATAATTATATTTAATAAAAAATAAGGATGTACTTAAATATAAGATATGTATAAATATAAGTATTACATATCATACATCTATAAAATGATTTATCTTTTTACTTTTAAGATTTATTCATAATTCACATTTATTAAAAATAATTATCTTTTTTATATAAATAATTATAATAAATCATAATCATTAAAAAATAAAAAATAAAATAATTAAAATTTTATATAAACATAATAAGTGAAACTTAAATATAAGTAAATCTCTTTTTTTTTTAATAAATATAATAAAAAATTTAATTATTAAAAATTTTAAAAAAATTATTATATTTTATAAATATAATATATAAAATTTATATATAAATAAATTCTACTATTAATTAAAATAGTACTTTAAAAAAAATATAACTAGTCGTTTTCTCAACTAATTAATTAAAATATTTTTCCTAGCATAGCTGTAATGGAGCGTTGGACAGTTGGACTCAACCAATTTTCTTTTGTTTTAATTTAACGTAAAGCTAAAAACGAAATTCAACATATTTTTACTGTTAATTTGCGTTGGGATTAGTATTTGTATATTCTAAAATTAATTTTTATTAAATAATTTTAGAAACACACTCTTTATATTGATTTAATATGTTCAATAAAATTAATTTTTTTAAGTATTAACTTTAAAATCTGAATTTTATATCTAACTTATAAAATAACACCTATTTACCAATAATTTAACCTTAGAATTATGAAATTTAATATTTTCCAACAAGTATATTCTTGTAGGACAATTTTAGACACATATTATTTTATAAATTAAACTTAAGTTCTAAATTTTACATATTTACTTTTTAAAATTGAATAATTTAATATATTTTTTAGAGAAAATTAAATTTATTAAAATTTTTGTTTGTTAATATTGCAATTTGTTTGCACCTACTTGTAAGTTATTATTATTATTATTATTATTATTATTATTATTA
>BPVZ01000005.1:455097-468819 GCA_020521535.1 Rubroshorea leprosula
CATCTTCTCTATTTTACTCAATCCAAACATGCCATAGAAGTAAAACTAGTATTCTTCTTCCCAAAGTTTAGATGGCGGATGGATTGAACCATCAACATGGCCCCGATAGTTTCAAATTGTTCGGGTTGGTTCATTCATGCTCCTCTTCCTTGGAAATTATTGATTTTTTTGTTTTAGAATTGAGTGATTTGAGATGCTGTGGAATTTCAATTTCAGGTTACCAGTCCTGAAGTCAGGCCAAGTTGTTGGTTTGCTCGGAAAAAACGGCAATGGCATGACAACGGCCATCCATCACGGCCATCCATCCTTTGGCTGGATTACCCAGACCAAATTTGGGTAATCTAATAATAAGAGAATGAGTCCTTACTTGTTCCTTTCTTTCTCTACTTTCACTTTGTTTTCCTTTGTCTCACTTAAGGAAAGTTGTCTCTTTGTCAAGAATGTAGAAGAGGCTCTAATAGTGGCTTTATAATTTTTAACCAATTTGGAAGCAATCTAAATTTTAAGAATGCTAAAAAATCTCATAAAATGAAATTTTTTTATGAGAAACTTGTAATTATTATTATTATCATTATTTTGAACCAAGAGGAATTGTGGGGGATAGGGGAAGTAGTGCTTGGGTGTAGAATCCAAGACTTGAATGTCATAGCACGTTCCACATAGGTTATGGTCATTAGGTTACATAGTGCTAAACAAACTTGTAATTATTTTTAATTTAGAGGGCATTTTGATTGGCATGACTTTATGAGAGAGTTGTAATTTTTTTTTTTTTTTTTGGGGTTTGGATAGCATTTTAGTTGGTAGATTTATACTTTTAGTATGATTATAGTTGTGGTTTTGGGTTTTTAATTTTGATTTTTAACATTCAAATATTCAAAATTAATAATTGAAAATTAAAAATAAAAATTGACAATTTATTTGATATAAGATTTAATTTAAAATTAATATCTAAAACTTCAAAACTAAGTATTATATAGAATTTTTTAATTTTATTGTAGAATTTCTAAATTTTTAAAAATCAAAATCTCAAAAATCACAACAATACCAAACAAAGTCTTAATAATTATATTTATCCTTTTTAAATAGGCGTAAAATTGTTAGAACATACTCTACTTCTTTTATAAATCTTTCTTCATTTATCATATCAGCCCTATTTTTCTAAATGGCCAAACCTTTGACAAAATCGAGAATTGATTAGTCGCCATTAATGTCATTTTCGATGGCTCCTGGACACCATCACCAAGATTTCACCTTTTCCCCTTTCTTCACCTGTTTTTGTTTTTCTCTAACTAGAGTACTATCAAGACTGCATCCATCATGAAGTCAAGAGGACACTTGGGGATGGTCCAACAGCCAAATACATCTCAAATTTTAACTATATTAATTTTTTTTTCTTTTAAAGTCGAAATACACCGCAACACGCAGAGCAGGTTGGGAAATGCTAATTTCAAGGTAATTATCTGACGAGATATATATATATATATTTGGGATTCAATTTTTTTTAACTTTTTTTTATTAAAACAATGATTGATATATACTTTTATTTAACATATTACGTAACATACTTATTAAAAAATAATTATTTTTTAATATGAAATTAAAAATAGATAAATTTAATGATATAATTATACACATATGATACAAAAATTGATTAAATTAATTATATTTATATTATATTTTTAATAACTAAACCGAGAATATATCAGAAAAATATGTTAAACTAAGGGTGTATTAATTATTTTCGACAATTGTTTTGCAGGAATTCCTAAGTTAGGAAAAATTTGTGCCTTCTTTTGAAGATCCTGAGTAGCGGGATTATCTTTGCAACGTGCTGAATAATCAGTTGAAGGTCCTTCTCTGTCTAGACGTGTTTCTTCACTATTCATTTCAAAAAAAATTTGCATGTAAAAAAGTTAAATGACTTATATTTTGAAACGTAGAGAGTATTGCTTTCATACCATCTTTCTCAAACTTTACCTTATATTCAACAGATAGTGGTTAAGCAACAGGATATTTTTGGCGTTATTCCTAGACGACATGGTTTGGGCAGTGCGCAGATGGACAAGCTGCTCGCGAGCTTGGATCACACAGGGATGAAGGCCAAACTTTACGATGACCTGGATGTAAACCGTATCATAAATCGTAATGTAGGGGTTTATCTGGTGGAGAGCTTCAGATTTTCCATTGCATATGCTTCCGTACGGGTTGCAGGAACATATTTGTTTGATGAACCTTTAATTAAGTTATCTTGATGTGAAACAAAGGCTAAAAGCTGCAGAAGTTATCAGATCTTTGCTCAGGCACAATAGACCAATTAATTTACATCCCATCCCTTTTTACTCCATTTGTGAGTGTTTGTTTTAGTGTTTGGAAAATGACTATTAATTGCTAACTTTAATCAAACAGATTATATATTTTGAATTATGAATAATGACTTATTTATGTTTTGTGTTTCAGCTCTATGGTTGTTGCTGACCATGATCTCAGTATCTTGGATTACTTATCTGACTTTGTTTGCTGCTTGTAAGGGGAACTGGGAGAGCATGGACTTGTAACACTCGGATTTTCTGTAAGATAAGGAATCAATATCTTCTTGGATGGAGCAAGAAATCTAATTTTGCTCGGAGGTAAAACCTTTTGATTTTGTCAACCGTGTGCTTTCCATTTGGCCTTTTCTTATCTATAGTTTTTCTTTCATTGACTTTTTGTAGTTTGCCAGGATCCTGGAGGGAAGTGTTGGAGAATTTGATACCTTTCCATGACGTTACAGATACCCAACTATGACAAAAACTCGCGCAGAAGTTTTAAAGTGATTAGGGTGAATTTACTGATTCCCAGATTATGTATTGCTGGGAGAGAACGAGACAGGGAAGACAACATTTATTCGTATGTTCGTAATATTCTTTCCTTTTGTCATCTGTTTCCTTATTTATCTGTTTTGTATCTTTGATCTACAATCAATGGAATTTGTTGACTTATTTATGGGATTATTCTACAGGCTGGTTTGGTGAAACCTAATACTGTTGAAGGTTCTGATGTGGAGATACCTCAGTTCAATGTTTCACTTAAGTCCCAGAATGCTGTTCACAAATTTCAGCCTGTAGTTTGGAAAATTATGCGTTCAAAGTTTGGCGATTCATGTATGAATCCAAATCTTCAGTCCACAGCTAGGAACTTGCTACATTCAGAGACACTTGATTCCTGTATGGATCCTCAGTTTGTCTCATATGCTATGGAGCCTCTACTGATTGAACCTTTATTGGATCAAGAAGTTGTGAATCTCTCAGAAGGAGAGTTACATTATGTCTGTGTCTGGGAAAGGTATGTTTCATATTTCAAAGAGAACCTTTATAAGGTACATTTAGCTTTGGTTTACGTGAGTGTATTTAGCTGATATGTTGTTTTAAATTTCAAAGTTTCTAATGCTTATTTCGGTTATGCTTTGTTTCTTGAAGCCAGCAGATGTTTACTTAATAGACGAACCAAGCGCATATCTTGATTCTAAGCAACGAATTGTTGCTTCTAAAGTCATAAGGAGGTTTATACTCTATAAAAAGAAAACAGCATTTGTGGTTGAGCATGACTTGGTAGTTGCAACATATCTGGCAGATAGAGTTATTGTGCACAATGGACAGTCATCAGTGAATTGTACTGCAAATACTCCTCACTCACCTTTGACTGGGATGAATCTGTTCTTATCGGTAAGTCTTGCAGTTGTTTTTTCACCAGAGATGTTTTACTCATTATTGAGGTTGCAAATGTGAGAAAAAGATATCAAGCAACAGATATGTTTAAACTTTAATGCATAGTAATGTTCTTTACTTGTTAGGCACAGAAACTGGTTTTCTTTTTGTGATACTTGTTGTCGTAGTAATTTAGGTCAGGATATATTTTACTGTTCCATTAAGTGTTTGTCCCATATATTATCTGTATCTGTCATGTGCTCTTGTTATGTACACCATATAATGCTCACTATTATTGCCTGTTGTTGCTTGTAATGCATCAATTAGATGTCACAGCTAGCCATGACCCTGTTAATTATCAGCCGAAAATCAACAAATTCGATTCAATTGAGGACAGAAAGTACAAGGCTGCGGGATCGTATTATTGTCTGGATGATTAGTCATAGGTGTGCATATTTATAGTCAATTTCTTCCGCAAGTGCGCTCAAGTCTTTATATTAAAAACCTCAAATTCAAATCTTGAAATGTATAAAAAGGAATCTCTTTTTAAGTTAGTTTCAGGTGCCTTCCAAGCATCATCTTTTTACGCCAGCTTCAAGCATCAAGTTTTGGGGCAACACTCCAATGGTTGTTTTCTTTTACCCTTTTTCTTGGTGTATCGAAGATTGGCAACTTCGGTATTACAGAGACCTGACCTCACCTTGACCCCAAATCATAGATTTTAAGATTTTAAATACCAATTCAGCCTACCAAGTTGCTGTTGATTTTGCGACGTGTCTACCATTTGTAGATGGGTGCTTTTGCACTTCGCTGGGGAGAATCTGCCTAAAAATTCAACTAGGATTCAGATATTACATGTTGGGCGGTTGTCTGAAAAGTAGTTAACATAAGGTATGTCGATGTTGGGCACCTACGGCCCTCAATTCAAAGCACCAGCAAATCCCAAAACTAAATACTAGAACATTTCAACTACCACCTAAAACCTTTACATCATAAACTACGTGGATACCATGCTCCCTCCTTCAACACCCAGCTGCCTTGAGGAAGTTGTCAAATGGGCTAGCTGGAGGCAACCTCACACCCAAGCATGGATCCCGGGGCAACACAGCTTTAGACAGCCCGGCATTGCTTGTTATCTACATGAAGACAGGCAGAATATCATAAGATTCAAGGTATATACCAAAGCTTTTCCTAGCTAGGATTTATCTTACTATGGATCACTGCAAGTGGTTCAAATCGTTTAGCAGGTTTTAGTAATGAAATTCATTATTTTACCTCCCAAAATGCATCGCATCCATCCACAGGTACTGCTGTTGGTAAAAATCTACCAGGAGTTCTACTTTGATGATTTTCCTGGGCCAACCAATTCGAGAGCTTCTTCCTTGTGCCTGAGGTGAGAGCTTCACATTGGCTGGCCATGGCATCATATGGAAGGGGTGATGAGGAGACGGATGTTGCTGCAACATGACCAGCAACCTCAAGTGCCTAGAAACGACATTATTCAATGGTGAGAACAAATATGCAAACACAAAGAAATTTGCTATATTATTATATGGATATAGAAAAACGAGTGAGGCAAAGAGATTACTGATTCTAGGAGCTGTCCTATGCTAAGAACATGGGAGATAGAAGGTGATGGAGGAATTTTGGGAATGAAGCGGGAGAGGTCAGCAACAGATGCTTCACTTCTTGCATCATCATCCACTAATGAAATTGCTGGAATATCCTGAAACATAAGCAGTAATTTTTAGCCTTAGCTTTAATAATAATAGAAATAAATATAACTGCTATTATGTGTCTGCACACACATGGGTTTGTCGTGTTTGCAGGAAAAGAAATGCCATAGTGCATACCTCATCAAATGAAAGTGATTCCTTGGAGAAGGTCACTTGATTGTGGTCCAAGTCAAGCATAGATCGTGGCCCAAACACAAATGCATCATCAGGTGTGAATTGTTCAAATAGTTGTTTCATGAGATCATCTTTGTCCAGCTTAACAAGCAAATACATGTGTCACAGGTATGTAGAGTGAGAGAGATAAGTGGTGAAGCTCGTCAATATCAATGTCTTACCTCAGTAATGGAAGATAAATTTCGAACCAATATATCTGCTATATAATTGTTGGGTTCAAACATTTTATCCCGTAACTCAAAGAGAACAGAGGAGGCCAATTGATTATCACTAGCAGATCCATATTGTCTCAAATCTGCTTCTGGCCTTACAAATACTTGAAAGTCGTCACTGATGCACAGATAAGGATCAACCTGAATAGATTACACCACCTTTTAAACAGTGACTTTGCCTTGTACTTAATAAAACTGAAAGTACTGCAAACATATTGAAGAACAGAAAAAGTCAGAACTTACGTCACATGGAATCAGGGACTTAAGGTCATTCAACTCTGGAATGTGATATATCTTAGCTGCAGACATCAACATGCCCATTGATAGTGCAAGAATTGATCTCTGGCATACTGGAGTTAACATACCTAACCAAAAAAACAGGTGAAAAATGAACTTAAAAACTTTCTATTTCTTAAGATTTCCAAGATGAATTTCACTTACCATTGTTAGGGTCCAAGGATACATTCCTCAGAGACAAAGGAAGCTGGAAGAACCGGACAATGAGGTTGTTATTGAGATTCTGCAAATCAAAATTAATGAGGTTGTTATTGAGATTCTGCAAATCAAAATTAAGACATCACAATTTATGATAAGTCGACAAAATATAAGAACACTGGGCATACTTTATTGGATATTTGGAGGGGTTTACATTCAATTTAAGACTTTAATGACCCTGATGAAGGCCCAAAAACAACTTTAAAAGGGAAACTGATTATGATACTAGAAATAGAGAATAAGGCCTAATTTATTTATGGCAAAATAAAAATGTCTAATCCATTTATAATTTACCTTCAAACACAAAGCAATAAGTATTAACACAAAAGAGTGAGAGATGGCTTCAATATTTGTAGGCAAATTATCAGGAAGAGTGGCCTGTATCCAGAAGGCAGACAACAACTGCACTATCTGGTCCTCCAAAAGCTTCATGACGTAAGGCTCCTGCGCAAATCGACATACCAGATTTAAGGTATCAGCGAATTGGAACAAATATTGAAACTAGATGATCACACGAGAATCATTAAATGGAAATTTGCTTACTGTTTCAAACATGTTAGATCCAGCTTTCCTTTCAATAATAGAACTTAATGCATAAAAATTAGGGGAATTTTTTCTAAGGCGGGCCTGCTTCCAGTCTTCTTCTATATTATCCCTCCCTTTGAAATCTTCATGGACATTACAACCATTCTCGCTGATTTTGGTTCCATCCTTTTCTCTGCGAAGCTTTTGAAGTAGAGCTGATATTGATGCAAATGCAGATGCATTGTTGGAACACCAAGTTCTTGGCTCATGCAAATAACCAAACCGTAAATGTGTTTCACTCCTGGAAGTACTAGAACGTGGAACAAGAAGAGCAGAAAATATCTGGTGTGCTCCAACACGAGCCTCAACATTTGGATGCAACATCACTTTCATTAATTGGACAAGAAGTGAGTCGGGGAATACCTAAAAAGTTTAAAGGTTCTCAGGAAAACTACATCATAGGGTAGCATCACGAGATGCAGACTATAATCTAAAATTGCTTCTCACAGAGTCCAGATTTACAGAAATTAAAACATAGATAGCACTTGAATGAGATCTTGAACCTAGAATGTGAAAAGGCAGAACACAAATAGCCAAAAGTGCACAAAAAAGGCCACAAATGTACATAAACTGCCTCTCACCTGCTGCTGAGATTGAGACAATGCTAATACTGATGAAATCATGTGAGCAAGAATCATTACTGATCCAATGGTTGCGCGAGCAACAACTCCAGAAGATGGAAGCTTCTCCAGTGTTATTGCCATCATATCAAATAGTGGCCGTGGATCACCAATCTAGTAAAATACAATGCAAATTCAAATGAATTCAAAATCAGAATTACAAGCACTGGTCAGATTTACCAAAAACAAGGAAAAATGGATTCATAGTTACCCCTTTTGCTATTTCAAGTAAGCAATCTTCAATGGAATTCTGAAGCATGATATTCAAATTTAACTCCTGCTCTCCTGCTAATTCAAGAGTGGCTTGAAAACTTTTCCTCAAATGCCTGCAGAGATCACTGACAAAACAGAGTTCAGCAAGCACTCCTCCTGATCTAATTTGCCTTGTTAAAGCAGCAGCAACTTGCACGATATATGATTTGAGTTGGGGATCATGTGCAACATTTTTATGGTCCAGATGACGTATCACTGCAGCTAAAATCAGTTGCTGACTCTCTGAAATCAAAAGTAACATTAAAACTCTGATAGATATTAGAAGCTAATTTAAGAAAACACAACAATTGCATGTCTACAAGCTCCATGTAAAACACTTTATCTGCAGAAGTGAAAGGAAAGAAAAGATACCTAAACTCTCAGTCAAGTAGGACATATCAGACAGAAGTGCTATTGCCAATCCTTCCTGAGGAACCCAACGCTGCCGAGAATCAAAGTAAGTGAACATTGGATCCAACACTTGGCGCATTGTTATACTCTCCTTGGCCAGCTCAACCATTCGCTGGATACATATCTGAGCCCAAACTTTAGGCGTCTCAATCTCTTCTCTACAACAAAAATTTCAATTATTTAGGAAAATATAGAAAACTAGAATGTTGGAAAAAGGTTTCCTTCATAGCTTTTAGAGAAAACACTACCTTGTAAGAAGAGAGGGATCCCTTTTTCCTGGTCGAGGTCTAATAATCTTGTTGCTAAGGCTAG
This sequence comes from Rubroshorea leprosula, assembly GCA_020521535.1. Classification (NCBI taxonomy): domain Eukaryota; kingdom Viridiplantae; phylum Streptophyta; class Magnoliopsida; order Malvales; family Dipterocarpaceae; genus Rubroshorea; species Rubroshorea leprosula. The sequence continues at coordinate 463,578 of BPVZ01000005.1, forward strand.
CATTGCTACCAACAATTGTGCCTCTACCCTCACATCTCACCACTTCATCTAACCAATTATGATGTGGCTCTCCTCTCTCATCATTATCAGCATGTGTATCAAGCTCATAATTATCTAATGTGGCATTTACCATCTGAAGTTTGATCATATTAAATAAGAAAGGTAAGCACCGCCAGAAATATAATAATGATGTTTAGTGGGAAAAAAAGTGCAAAGAAAACAATACAAGAAACAATTCAACCACATTAGATATCTAAGCTCTCAAAAACTAATGGGAAATATCTTAACTAAAAGGTCAAGCAACTCTCAGGGAAATAAATGAAGAACATGCTGACCTCATCAAAAGCAGCAAAAAAATATGAGAACTCTGCCATGAACCAAACCTACAAGCAATAGAATTAACCAAATAAATCCTTCTGGTTCAGTTGCAAAAGGCCAAGCTCGGTACAAACATAACTTCTGGCTTCTAAGCTGAAGTATTGATTGGAAAAGAAATTTTTGAACTACCATGGCAGAAAGGCACTGCAAGCTTGAGGCTCTTAAAGAACGCCTTTCATGTTCCTCTCCGGTCTTGTGCGCCAACTTGCACACTTTATGAGCCAATTTTTCTATGTTATGTGTGTAAGTCCCATCTCGCTGCTCATATGATATGTTAGAACATCAGTACAAGTAATAGAATCTTAATTTAATTATTATTGATCTTGAGATGAAGGTTTATATGAGTTCTGAGAAGACAGGCATGCATACTATATCTTCCTGCTTACATAACATAAAAGTGATACAAGGTTTGTTAATCCCCAACATTTAAAGCCAGCAACTAGTGTCTAGCCATCAATACATTGCCAGCCTAACTTACAATCCAAACTTTATAGAAGGAGATGATACTACTTGAGACATTTATGTTCTCCTCGGCATAATTAGTTACCTTTCATTCCTTTTCTTCCGCCATAGATAAGTAGAAAACAATTTTACCTGACTATAGATGAACTGTGTGAAGGTCTGGCATCCGAGTATCCGCAAAGAGTCTTGCTTAGAGTTATCAAGCAGTTCACTAACAACATTCAGCAAACTAACAGCAAAATAGACCCTACAAGATGAAAATAAAGACAATTTCAATTTATTGTTAAGAAAAAGAAATGATAAAAATAACAAAATAAGAAATATTTCACTTACATCTGTTCTTTACACATGCACAGCAACTTATTGTAAGCCTCTGTGACAATATTGACAAACTTGATATGTCCATGTCGCAGCTCTTTGTAGCATCTTTCTTCAAGATATTTTGCAATCTAAATAAAGAAAAACAGTACCTCAGTTGCACATGCAATAAATCAAGCCTACACCAATCAGAAACAGACATGCTAGAGGATGATGACTACCTTTGGGATTCGGAAAGGATTTTTTGCAGCATATTCACATAATTTAGCAATTTTCCTATCATTTGATTGACAATCCTGCATTGCAATTTCAGCCTTTAAATATCACATCAAAAGTCATTAAAAGCAGGTGGGTTGACAACTAAATTATGATCCTCAACAGGCACCAGGGGAGCTGCTTATCAACATCACAAAATGTTTTCTTGCTTTCCCCTGTTCCTTCCAAGACCCAAATAAGGATTAACATTACAAAATTTTTAAATGACATATCCAGCAATCCCAAGGCAAAAAAATTGGCACAAACATGCACATATGCAATTTTTTCTATAACCTAAAGTTGGCAAGAAAAGTACACAGCAGCCATTGCTCACATAATGTGATGTAACAAGGCTCCTATTGTTACAAACTTAAACTTAACTGACAAGCTTAGACAGTAGCACCAGAAACTCCAGCATCAATCACAACTACATGAGATGGCATCTAGACAATACAATCAAACTTTACGTGCTAGATTTCAGGACATTACTAGAATTTACAAGAGCTCATAAGTATGGCAGCCATTAACTGTATTACATGATTAAGGAGCCCATTGTTATTTGTTACCCAAAACTTCAAATTAATAAATGTTCATAGCTGGCTAGCTTAAATAGAGGCACTCATACCTCAAATCAGTTGAAAGAAAAAAAAAATTGGGCCTCTCATAGTCAAACTAGGCACTAGCTATCAAGACATCACAAAAACCTCTAAAGCCAAAACCATAAGAGAAGAACAATGCTCACAGGAGACTTGGGAAATATATCAGACAGTAGTTTCTTGTAACGTTTGACTGGCTGTCGAGATCTTGATCTCAGAGCTGGGCAACATACACACATGCTCCCACAAGCCGGGAAGATCTTCCTTGAAATAACACCCATCTCCTGAAAATACAAAATTGAAAAACACGACAGTGAAAAACTACCAAAATCATCCCTTTACAAGTCAATAAAGTTTGAAGTTTGAAACGACAAAAGCAACATGCACTGTTTGCAATTTAAATTTTCACATTCCCAAAAGAACCCAAAATGGCATACTCCTACCACAAAAGAGAAAGAAAAAGAAAATCAACTATCACAACAACGAAACAATAGCTAATTGAATGACTAAAACTTTCTTAAAAAATGAAAAAGGTAAAAGCCCAAACTTGATTATTAGCAGAGAAGGAACAAACAACCCACAAAAGGCAAAAGGGGCAATCTTTAAGGCAATTTAAGAATACCAGAAACAGCTCCAAAACTTGTGTTTATCTACAAATATACAATGACCCAGATGCCAAAACCAAGTGTAGCCGCATAAACACCCCAACAGTTAAAAGAAAAACAACAGAAGTGCTAAAGGGAAGATTTTTAAGGCAATGTAAGAACAAAAGTGCACTACATATGTATACCAGAAGGAATGAGCTCCAAACCTTGAGTTTATCAGCTAAAGCACAACAACCCAAATGCCATAAACAGGTGTGGAAGCAAAATAACACCAACACAATAAATTAAATTAAAGAAAACAACACAAGACTGAATTAAAACCAGAAAAGAAACCCAATATTCCCACTAACTTGATAAAGCAAAAGAAGAAAGAAACGGCACATACCTTGCCCTGCAGTTGCAGATCTGCAAAAGCAGGAACCGAAAGTGATATAGAAAGAAAACAAACAATGGAGGAGGGAACACTACAACAGAACAATGAAGAGTGAAGATCAAAAAGGATGGGGAGAGAGAAACGGCGCGTGCTTTGAGAGAAATTCAAGGAACATGTAAGAGAGAGGGAGGGCAGAAGCAAAACCACGTGATGGGTGTCAGTATTTTATTATCAATCGGAATTCTTAAAGTGAAGTATTTTGAAATGTGTCAGCAACTGGGGAAGGCTAAAGAAACCGCCTTTTCTAGTGCTTCATGGGGGATTGGAACTTGGAAGTTTGAATTTCAATTAGGGAGGGGGGGTTCGCTACTTCACTTGGTCTCCTGGCGTCTTTTGGAACACAAAGTAATTTTCATTTTTTTCTTCTTTGGAAATTCATGCAAATACAAAGCCTTTATTTTGAACTTAAACTTCAACTTGAACTTGAATAATAATTGCTTTGCACAGTGGAAATATGGTATTCTTTTCTCATGCTTAGTTATATGCTTCTTCTTCTTCTTTTTGAAAAAAAATGTTTCACTTCACTTCACTTCACTTCGCTTTCACTTCACAATCTTGTAATTCATTTTATATTAGCATATTCCAACATGACACTAATTGTAATAAAGTCTTTTCCACTCCTTATGATTTGAATTGATATAAATATTAACAGTTAATGCATATTTTCAACATTAATTTATATTCCATATAAAAAATAAAAAGAATTGATATTTAAAAAAATACTCTTTCTAAAAACCCCTTTAAAAATACTAATAGTAATATATCTACATTGAACATTTAAAAAAAGAAAAAAAGAAAAAAAAATGCTTTACTCCCAGTTCAATGTAATTAAAGCATTCCCTTTAAAGTTGATCCATTGATCATCCAAAAAAAGAACTAGTTGTTACATTAAATTCAAGAATAATTGAGATTAATTCTCATAAATGCCCTCAAAGGTCATAATCATTAGGTCAAGCAATGAAATTGCTTTGTGGAGCAGTAGCGTGTGAGTTGTATCATAGGGATTAGGGGATGATGGCATTGTTGAGAATTATCGAATAAATAAATATTAGTAGTAGTAATTAAAATAAATTGTATTAGAGTTTCAAGTTAAAGTCCTTGCGTTCAGGTTGCTTGGCATGGAGAAAGTTGACTACTTTTTTTAATTAATATATATAAAAGTGCAAAAATTACTAAGATTATTTTTCCGTTTGTGAACTAAGTGGCAAAAATTAATGTTTTGGAAGAAAAACGTTTACATTTAAAAGTTCAAATCTCACGTTTCACTCCCCACTTACGCTACTAAAAAGAAAAAAAATTGCCCCCCATAAGTGCATAAGTGCATACCATATACAATAAAAAAAATAAGAATAATATGTATAAAAATTTTACTTTATAATTTAATTTATGTTAAATTATATAATATAAATTGCACTTGGACCTTCAAATTTAATGGCGTCAAGTTACGTTTAAGTGCATATCCTCTCCTCTCCTTTCAGACAACAATTTAAATTCGATCTATTGCAAAATTATTCAAAAAAATTATAAAATATAAATTATTAAATAACAATTAACCTTTAATATAGGAAGCCAACTTATTTAGATTATGTAACACATTTTTTTAATAAAGATTTTGAATTTTTAACATGAGATTTTTACCAAAATGTTTCATTAAAAAATAAATAATAAAAAACGATCCACTCCAATCAAATGACATGAATTCTAAGTCAAAATTATTTATTTTTTATGAATTGCATATTTAAACCTAATGAAAATTTATTTTTCTTCCTTCAATTAATATATAAAATAATTCTAATATGTAAAAAAAAAAAAAAAAAAATAATATATAAAATAATTCTAATATGTAAAAAAAAAGAAAAAAAAAAAGAGGTAATGAGATGCAAGAGGGAAGGGAAAAAGCAAGAAAGCTCAGTTGCCCTCTAGATCTCTACGCACCTATAGTCTTTCCACTAGCCTAGTGGATGGGATTTAGAGATTCAAAAATTTGTTCTCCTTTTCAATGGGTCATCCGGTCATCATTACACATGACAAAGTGAGAAAGTCAAGAAAACCAAGCTGTAATTCTAGTATTTTTCTTTCTTTTTCCTTTTTTTCCTCATAACCTGGACAACTTTGTCTGGGATGGGAAAAAGAGGAGCGATGCCACTTGAAAATTTGTTGTGCCACAAAATATATGGTATAGTATGTGTGTTTAA
>BPVZ01000005.1:475758-487831 GCA_020521535.1 Rubroshorea leprosula
ACAGACAGTATCGCGCTGGATGCGCCGGTGTTTCCTCTCCCTCTCCCTCTCCCTCTCCAGCCTCCACCACCAACGCCACAATATTACGTGTGTGCAAGTGGAAAGTATGTAAGAAAACATAGTGAAACAAGTCATTCCTCCACAACCACCACAAACTCCCCCCCGTCATGAACAGTTGATAGCAGTGTTAACGAAATAGGAATTTGAAACTGAAGAAACAATTGACATGCAGAAAAATCACGTTCAATAACAGTTACTGGATAGGGTGGAATATAATGCAAGTCTTATTCAAGTCTTAGATGGCATTGCGATGCTTCTGCATTTGACAGACTACTAAGTACAATTGATTGAGTGTGTATTGTTTATAATTTAAAAAAAAAAAGGGGATAAAAAGTGCACCTCCTTTTTAAAATTATTGTATCAAAATAAATTATTATTTTAAAAAAATTAATTTAAATTTAACTATTATTATTAATTTTTCATTAAATTTTTTCATTAAATATTAAAAATAATAATTTAATAAAATTTAACTCCAATAAGTAAATTTATATCGATTTCTTAAAAATATAATTTTGAGAGGGCATTTTACTTCATTTTTTTTATGACAAATTACTTCAACGTGAAAAATATTAGAAAGGTGATTTACTTATGTGACCTTAAAAAATTATAAAAAACTAAATTTAGCACTAGATCAAGGGAAGGTGAAGTTCACCCACACCCAATGTGAATAGTATTATCAAAATCCTACCTACCCTGTGATTTAAATCCAATCCCTTAACAAAAATATTTTAATTTTTACTTTTCTAAATAGCTATAATTCTATTCTAATTAATCCAATTTGTATTTAATCTAACCCTTGAAAAAATTGCCCTTGCTCCTAAAAGGGGTACAACTTGAACGGAATGCATTCCAATTTTGATGAAATATAAATATGAAAGAAGTATTCTAATTCTAACAAAGATCAGATAATTGGAAGGCTTAAACTGATAGTTGATGCAAAGAAAAACTGATGATAACTAATAAACCCTGGATTACAACTTACATATAAAAGATTTACATGAGAGAAAAAAGAACGGTCAAATATTGATTCTCAAATTCAGATGTCAACCGTGGCCACTACCAGGTCCTCCTAGTGTTAAAACCACTCCTTGAAGATCACTTCTCAACTTTGGCTCCTTTGCTGCAGATGGGGCAGCTCTGGTGAAGGGATAGGTTCTGCTCATCTGAGCTTGTTGGAAGCTGTAACTGGATTCTGGCATAGTGAGTGACAGTGGCTTGTGGGAAGGCTTGAAGGGTTCTGCACAGCTTGAGTTTGTGAATGGTTGAGGAGCAATCTGGCTCGTTGATGCGGGACTCTGAGCTACCTTTGCTCCTTTTGAGATGATCCCAGTTCCCTAATGTTGATAAAAGAAAAGAGGCATTGTAGTGATTAAGCTGGTAGAAATACGTTAGTGAAAGTTTATGTAGGCTAGAAGGCTTGAAGCTTACTGGTGCAAATAAGACTCCTCTGAAAATCTTTCCATTGACGGTTGCTGTCATCAGGAAACCTGAGTCAAAGGCCGCATCTACTTTACCTCTTACTTCAGAACCAATCTAAGGACAAGATGAAATGGAGAGCATGAATATTGGGAGGAAAAACAAGCAACAAGGAAGAGAATCCATATAGCAGTCTTGAACTAAAAAAGGCAGGACATTTCAGAGAGAAACCAATATTTTACCATGTTTTGAATAGGCCCTGTCTCTGGGGATTTCTGCTCGGTTATTGGGCAATGAGTTCCTTGTTTGCCATTGTGAACAGGATGAAGATGTTCTGGTTTTGAATGGTTCTGAAATTCTCGTAAAAAATGTAGATTTTGTTGAGTTCTCTGGATAGCTGCAGCATTGATAGTCTGAGAATCACTTGATTTCTGATGGAACTGCTTGAATATATTAAATCCTTGAGATCCCGTAGAGTCTGTGGCTTTCTGTGCTGGGGCTTGTTCTTGATCAGATTGCGAAGGAGATGAATGCTGGGAGAGAGAAAGGGAATGCTCTTCTTGTTCTGATTCAACTTCCCATGCTCTTGAAATGGCTGCTCTTCTCCTCTTTGGATGCAGGGTATCTGAATAGTAACAGATGATCAAAATCAATCAAATTTGAAATATCCATTTTTATACAAGGAATGAAGTGTGGAGTATTTAATGATCTGAACTGACCTGAAATGAATTTTAAAGATTGCCTTGTTTCTAGCTCTGGTTCATGAGTTCGACCCATTACCAATTCATTAGCACTGTAAAGTCCTGCTTTCTGCTTCAAAACAAGTAAGTTACTTCAATTTCAAAAGGAAATACCAACTGTCATTGCATCTCACATTACTACATTAATTAGTTTGTAAATGCTTTACCAAATCACTCTCCTCTGCTCTTTGAAGTCGCCTTTTCTCTTGGATCCAATGGTTACCAAAAATTTTGCACATGGAAATGTTGTAACGACCATTTGGATGCTCTGCCCCAAGCTGCAAGATCAGCAACTCATTGAGAGGAAGCTCATCCTCCCCACACCTGCGTATATGAACAAATGAAGAGGTGAACAAAATTAAAATATTGAGGACAAAGGCTGCTAAAGTGAAGCTATATAGCAGATAATGAAAGGAACTTGCCCTCCATATAAAGCAATATCAGATTCTGTAACAACTGCAGTATGAGAAAACCGCCCCTGAGGTTGCTGGCCGGAAATATCTAGGCAAGTCCATGAGCAAGCACTCACATCTAGGATCCAGACATCATTGTAGTAGTGTTTGTCTCCAACCCCTCCAATCACATAAACCTGCAACATGAATGTGTCAAGTTTAAATGCCAACAAGATCTAATATATACTAAGTAAAGAAAAAGCATTGAGAAATTTCATTCTCATTCCCAAAAGACTAAATCCATAGCATGTCTTGCCTTCGTCCCAACGTTCACTGCAGCATGTCCTGCTCTAACACCTGGGGAAGAGCCTTTTACAGGTAACTGTTATGAAAAATGAAACAACTGAAGAAATCATAATCAATAAAAACAAGACCCTAGTTAAGTCATTGAACTCGTAAAACTGAAATGAAGGGGAAGGTGAAGTTAATACCCTTGACCAAGTTAAGGTTTCCATGTCAAGCATGTCAACATCTCCATGATATCGATCACCACAGTCCCCACCATACACAAAAACCTTGTTATCTATTGCAACAGCACTATGACTGTCCCTAGGGACAGGAATATTACCCTTTGCCTGAGGGGAAGTCCATTGCATAGTCTTAAGGTCCAAAACATGCAAATCATTCAAGTAATTTGCTTCCCCTTCTCCACTCCCTCCAAATATCAGCAATTTGTCATCACCAATAAGCGTGGCAGTGTGACTTTCACGAGGAGAAGGTGAAGTGCCTTTGCATTCTGGCTGTATCCACTCTTTTGAAACAAGGTCCAATACATGAAGATCATTTACCTTCTTCAAACCATTTGTGCCCCCAAAAACTATCATCTTATTCTCCACAAGAACAGCACTGTGACTATCTCGTGGCCCAGGTCCTCGTCCTGTTGTTTCCATCTTGTCCCAGATCATTGTGTTGAGATTTAACATTAGGACATCACTGAAATGCAGGCCACCGCAACATCCCTGTAATGTGTAGCAACAGATTGATCCATTAATATGTAAAAATTAAATGGAAAATCAACATAACATTCCTCTAAAAGCATTCTTAGATATTTTCCTTTTTTTTTAGCATCCCCATAAAAGCAATAATTAAGCATAAAAGTTTACCCAAATTTTCAGTAGTGATTTCTCATCTTTGCAAGCATCTCTAAAGGTCAAATAGAACACATGTAGCAACTAATACTACTTGAAGAAAAGCTTTCTTCTTCCTCAAACAGGAAAACCACTTTTCATATCCTCTACAAAGCAAAATCCAGGGATAAAATCATATAACAAGGCTTGTTAGTACTACAACCAAACACCACCAAGAGAACTGCATATGATATAAGTGATTAATTCTCAATTACAAAGAGAAGTTACAATAAAACATCATAAATCCTTCACTTCAGATCAGGATTATTGTCTTATAATTAACCTTTACAAGAAATACATGGAAAGCATGGAGGAGAGGAAAAAGGATGACAAACAGGAAAGGTATGAGATGCAATACCATATCGAGAAAGGAAGAGTCTAACAGGCATTTTACCAAACAATTGTCCTACTACTTAGAAAAAGCGAAGCCAAGACAACGTTGAGATCATATTGCAGCAAGAAATATAGGAGAAAGTAGTCAAGACCAAACCCAGTTGAAGAAAGTACATGTTCCCTTAGCCAAAGATAGCCATGTTGCAAACAAAGAGAGAATTGTACTAATTCTCAACCCAAAACAGAACTACCAAGCACAAACACCAAAAATGAAAGAACCAGGGCAGGGAAAAGATCAGAAAAAGAAATTATAAATACCCCAAATACATAGACAATCCCATTAGAATAGCAAGCAGAATGCCCCCATCTCTCCGGAGGATTGAATCCTAAAACCTTTGGATAGAGCCACATTGCTTTCTTCCTTGCAACTTCAGCTCCAAGAGGCCCCATTTTTTCCCTCTGGTGAAGGGTCTTTTTATGTTGGTTTAGGTTTAATTCTATTTCAACACAGTGATTGACAATGATGAAGAAGCAAAGGAGGAGATAGAAGGGTCAAAAGAGGACATGAACAACCCAAGTGATATATCAACTATCAATGTCAATGGACATGAAAAGATGGGAGCTTTCAAGTCTATATCACTGTGGCAACCAACAGCAACAGAAGTTTGTGGTGGAAAGAACATTAATTTTTCCCTTTTCCATTGAAATTGTTTTATAACTTCCCCCAAAATACAAGTTTATTTGAACTTGAAGTGATGTAAAATCAAGGAATGTGATTATGTGACTGTTGGAAGAGGATTTTTTTGTGGGTATTTGATGGTGCCCATAGTTATCTAACCATTAAGGTTATCATTACAATTCATTTTATTAAATATTATTTTAATTTAATTATTTAAAATAAGCAATATTTATTATTTAATAAATTAAATTATTTTATAAATATTATTATTTAAAATTATTAGTCACCATAATCTTATCCCATATAATATCTGAAATTGTTTTAACATACCCATTTCTTTATTTTATTTTTTTGTCACAATTGTCTAAACGTAAAATGATGGGGAGTTGTGTGGGTTATTGGGTTGTGGGAAATGATGGGGAAGGTGGTGTTTCAAGGTCTTTCCTTTTTCTCTTTCTCTGAACTCACATGGGATTTTCTTTCTCCCTTGGCATGACATTGGGATTGATGGGAGAGATTCAAGAGAAATCCCTTTCTTTCTCCTCTTTAATTCTTGCTTTCACTCAAAGTTCAAGGTGGGTTTACTGAAGTGGATTTAGAAATGTTTCTTCTCAAGGGTCTCTAGGGAGAGCGTGGGGCTTTCTGTTGGGTTAAGAATTTCCTTTTAGTTTTCAGAAATGAACTTCTGAGTTTCCATGATCAAATAATTCTTTCTGGTCGAAGGAGAGAAATAGTATATATAAAAATCTTATGAAAATGTATAATTATAATATTATATAATATTTTAATTTTATAATATAATATATTATTATATAATTAATTTTTAAAAATAATTTTATTTATAATATTATATCTATTTAATATCATATTATATATTTAATATTATATTATAATTATAAATTTATAATATAATATTATATATAATTATGCTATTACTAGTTTAATTTATAAATAATAATTCTTTTTCTTTAAAAATATATTTTGTAGCCAAAATTATAAAATTTAAAGTATTAGAATTGATTTTTGAATGTTGGGTTGTTCCATCCAACACTTCTTAGTCAAACTGAAAAAACTAATAACTCCTCTTTTTTCCTTAAAAAAAAAATCTAACTAATTTATACAAAAGAAAACAAGCAATATGTTTAAGCAATATGTTTTTACCAAAACTAATTTATCATCTTTAACATGTTTTTTCTTTTACAATAATGAGGGCAATGTGTTTTTAGATTCACAAGTTGATATACAACAAACTTGTTTAATAAAAATAATAATATTTTTTTATTAAATAAAGTTATCTCTTATTACCGATAATTTATTTATCAATTACAATATTAATAAGGTCTATTTGACCTAGATTATGATCATTAACGCTATTGTTAAGATTGTTAATATTTTATTTTTAATTTTTTAAAATTACTTTTTTTGTCTACTTCATTTAAGAAAATATATATCCAACTTTACCATCATCACTTTTATTTTTTTCTTGAGTAGGTAAGTAAGCAATTTAACAAAATAAAAAGTAAAACATTGATGGCCTTAACATAACCCTGGTGGCCATAACTGAAGCCAAGTATACAATATAATATAACAATGATATTATAAACAAAATCATAAACCAAAACCAACACTTTCAAACTTCAATGCAAATCTTTGCATTTACCTAAATCCTAAACAAATGAACAAGAATAGAGAGGAAATGGAGGGAAGAAGAAAGAAAGAGTAGAATACAAGCGACAAACACGGGGTGGATTCTGTAATCTGGGGGAGTGAAGTGAAGTGAAGTGGGCATTGTGTCTGCCTTTGTGAATTGAAATTTTCAAAATGGTGAAACTCACTCTCTTTCTTTCCCTTTCATTTCATTTCTCGTCTTGTGGAAATCAAAGACAAGAAAAGAAATGATATGATGCACACCCATCTGCCCATCTCATCCGGAAAACAGTGCTTCTCCCTTGGTTTTGTAAAGTTTTGATTTTTTACATTTTTTTTCCCTCTCACAGCTGTTTGGTTGGTGTTGGCAAGAAAATTCAAAGGGAGGGCAGCGTGGTTGATACGGGCAGTTGAGTTTGAGATCCAAAACCCAATACCCCACATACTACGGCAACAAAAGTCTGTTCCATGTTATCATGTATCTTTAGGAAACTATGCTCTTCATTGGTAATCATAACAAAAAAATACCCAACATTGTTCAAACTATGAGTTTAGCCAGGAGCAATGGGACTCGGTCCAAGTCCCTAGAATTCGCAAGCTTGTGGTTTATATGAATAGATTGCAGCATCTAAAGGAAGAAATTCAACCATCAGTCATGTAGTTTGGAGGTAGAGTTATTTGTACTCTTAGCCATAAGTGTAAAGTTCAATCCCTAATCTCTACATACCCAAAAAAGGGAAGAAATTCCAAGTAACAAACACAAAGCAATGAAGCTGGATGCTAAATTCCTTGCTAAACAACCAACAGATTACAGATTTGCTATAAAAATGGATTTTCAATTAATCAATGCTGTAGTTATTGTACAAGGTCTGGATCAAAATTAGCAAATTGAGAACCTGATTTTTCATCTATGTATTGTTGTTATACATAGAGATGTGTTACAGAAGGGAAACTACAACAAAATTATGAAAATCCTTGTGTGTTGAGAAGATATACCTCCAATAATCAAACTTATCTTAGTTGCCACAATTGTCTAACCGCCTTTTGCAATGTCAAAAAGAGCAATGGTCTATAACACAACACAAAAACAAGGCGAATTAATAATATGAAAAAAGGTATTAGCTTCATATGCAAACTTTCTGGCTCAACAAATGGGAGACATACTAATAATGGATCAAGTACTTACAGTATAACTAACTTTGAGGATCAAAAGGGAAAAGGTTTCTTTGTTCATCTGTTGGATTCAACAACCATCGGCAGAACATCCATGCAGCTCCAACAACTGATAAAAGCGAAAGAATTGCTAGGAATCCAAAAAGTGAAAGGTCATTTGCAATTATTGCAACTCCCAACATTATAGACTCAGCTATGCTTGCAACAGCAATTTCTGTTGTCGCAATAAGATTTGCTTTGGATAATGGGATTCCTGTTTGAAGTATCTGAGCTCCCACAATGTCGTATGACATATGCCCCAACCTTGACAGTACCTACAAATAAAAAAGAAAGAAAAAAAGATAATGTCCTTTGAATCTCTGGTAAAATTCAGATATAAATGACTGATAAATATCCCTGCTAGGTAGTTCACTCAAGAATAGAAAAAGGAAAAAGATTAACCAAACATGAATCAAGTAGAGCATTAATAAGGAAGATAAATGGAAGGTCATTCAGATTTTTTCTCCTACTTTTGGCATGCGAATAGTTCAGGTAGACTTTTGGCTCTTCAACGGTTTATGTTTTATTCAACTTGTAACATGGACTCAGTTCAAGTGTCTGACACTCTTCTATAGGTTTTTCCTTTATTTTGAAGCATGTGTCAGATTTAATTGTTCAATAGGGTCAAATGAAGAGTCCATGCAACATAGCCTACAGCAACCACAATGGCAATAATAACATACCTTCTAATAAATTTGCCGTGTTTGCTGATCTGCCTACAGTAACTGATATACACTGAATTTAGATACCATTTGGATCTACAGCTATGGCCAACATTATTAAATAGATATAACCTTGTTCTAGTTTTGTAGAAAACTTAGTGAAGTTAGGTTGATCTCTTATTGCACTACAAAATCAATGCTATAGTATATGGAGACAAATGGGAGACAAAATTATGCTTACGATCAGACTCAGGAACAAAAGAAGGGGGCTGTGCTGGAAAAGAGGTCCAGTCCAGTACACAGCAACAGCTAACGTAAGAAGTGAAGCCTGAAATATTAATCCAACTGCTCCAGCCTGTTTGGAGAAAAAAGGCATGAGAAATAGTTTGGGGAGTAGGAAATAATAGCACAGATAAAAGGAAACATGAGAGGCAACCTTCAAAATGCCAAATCTCCTGACAAGGTTTGCAGACAAGAAAGTTGCCACAACACCCATAAATGCACACAATCCACTGAAACCCCCAATAATAGATGGATTCAAACCTGTTAACAAACCCACAAAGCATCTAGGTGTGAGAAATGAGTTTCTGGCATTTCAATTTATGTGAAAATGATAGCCTTCCAAGACAAGTTTAGAGCAACACAATCTTAACATGTCCTCCAGATTATGGTATATTATCTAAGCAACAGATTTCTTGAAAAGAATTTCACATGGCCAAGTCACAGTCTAGAAAGGAAAGTTCCCCTCAAACGCAAGGTCTGAAAGATTGCAGGAGGATGATTAATGTAAAGAGAGAAAAATACCGCGTTTAGTTAAAAATGCTGTCATCAAGCTGCCTGGAGTAAGAACAACATTGAAGTAAAGTAGCACAAATGCTAGGCTTGCAGGAAGAACTGGCTGCTGCATGTATTCCCTCCACCCAAGCTTGATGGCTTGCATGCCTGTATTCAATGGTCATTGACAAAATCAGTCATGAAATAGAAGTCATATATAAAGCAAAAGAATATTAAAATTTTCAAACTAAATAACATTACCAAAGTAATCAGTTTCCCTTGGTGGCCTGTCATCAGATGTTCTGCAACAGGTTTGTGAACATTTAGCACGGTCAAGAACTCCAGGAGAAAGTTTGTACGTTAAGCATGTCATGCCGATCTGAGAAATGGTGTTAGAACACAAAACTGAAAAGAACCTTAAATCTCTAAGCCAAAAGGTAGTGAGAGCAAGAGCAAGCATGGAAACAATTACCACTAGAGGCATTGACCATAACATTACACTGGCAGCATTGCTTAGGCAGGTCACTGGATCATGCTTGGAAAGAAGAATGCCAAATACTGATGCGCCAACAATCTGTGTTATATGTAATCTCATGTCAATACATTGCAATTCTCCAAAAATGACCCTTAGCATGAAAAGTTGAAATGAATTCATTCACCAGAGTGCCAAAATAACCATAATATTAATAACTTTACTACTAGAATTTGTTTTAGACTGATGGTCTCTTGCACTTTGTATCACAAGTAAACAGGCAAATTACCATATCTTGACACACAAATATAATTGAACATTAATATTTCTAGAGGTAAATGACCATAGGATTAGCACACCTCACAAAGAAGATCAATCCGATTGAGAACAGCATTTGCATGTGCCAGTGCAACTGGCCTATTTATGCCAGCCAACTGCACGCAAAAGAAAATACTTTACATCCTGCTCAATTTTCCAAGTAAAGAGTAAATGGCAAAATAACAGTTTTGAGGAAAACAAATGGAGATAGGAGGAATTACCAGCACAACCCAATCACGCTCCATAGCAACGCCCAATGCCACCCCAGATAGCCTCTCAATAGCCCCTGCACAAACTAGTACAATAAACCAAGGACGGAGAAGAAAAGATGATGTGGGAGCAGGAGGGATGGTGTGGGCATGGATTATCATTGCTGCAGACAATAACTGAGCTGCTGCCTGGAAGATGCAAAAAAGATTAGAAAAGAAAAATTAAAACAGTTTCAGTTCTACAATTCATCTTCAATGAGTGGTTAAGATACAATAATTACCTGAACAGAATTTAAACAAATATATGAAGGTACTCTTGGAAACTGATCCATAAGTTTGCCAACCAAAGGGGCCCCAATAATTATAGCAAGCTGTTATGATAAAATTTGTTAGTAAAGTCTGATTTCACCTCCTATTCTATGCAATGAATATGTCATTGTGTTCATCTAAACCTTTGTGAAGAAACCCATGACAGCCACCGGTAGAAGGCTAGGATGAAGTAATGCGATGGCAGAGGGCCAAGCAAAACTCCAAAGCTGTTCCACTAAATTCCCAGCCAGGCAATTTGCATAGAGAGCTGAAATATGAACATCTTTTACATTAGCAACTTCCTACACTCAAACCGAAAAAAAAAAAAGCATCTTCCTATACTATTACCACCACATTTATTGGACAAACTAGATAGCTTTCTAGTTATGATTATGAGTGCCAATAGGTGTCTGATCTTTGAACCACAATAACAGGCCTGCCCTAAGAACAAAATGAATCCCTAAGGCGCATGTTTAACTCCAGAGGAGTATTACATGTTTTCAACCAGATATTGTTCTTTTAAGAGGATGAAAAAGGGAGGTTCCTACCATACAGTGCCTCTGGATGGGCAGGGGTTGCTGCAAGTGCATTTTGTTCCTCCTCAGATAGAACCTGAAAGGCAAGGAATAGAACAGTTAAGAACCATACTTTATTTGCAAATGTAAACAACTTTAGATGTGTTGAGATCAAGAAACAATTTAATAACTGAACCAATAAGGGAACATACTGGCAAATTTGTCAAAAGTCTATCTACATAAGTTTCTTCAGTTAGTAAACTTGAAGATTCAGCCTCAAGAATGTCAGATCTAAGCTGAACAATTGGAGTTGAACAACACTCAATTTCAACTGCCGACATATCTTTTGAGACCTCATCCTCAGTAGCCACATGGTTGCAGTCTAAATCAGAATTTTTAATCAACCACCTCGGATTAATGCTGTCAAAACTACAATGAGAAATAAGAGGGGTGAAAAAGGTACAAGAGTATGTTATAACAATTGAATCAAAACATGCAAGAGTTTGCTCTAATTAATAATGAAAAAAAACTCAGATCATACTTAATTGGCTATATCTTGGAAAACAGTCAGCTTTACTCACATATTTTCACTCATCTATCTTCATTGGAAGTTTCCCATTACATTGTTCAGTCACTAAATACAGAAGAAAATATGAAAGACTTATCTAATGGTTTTTTTTTTTTTTTTGGGGGGGGGGGGGGTGGAGGGAGGCTAAACATAGTCAATCAGTGTTGTAGTTACACAAAAATCACCATTGCAAATTCACACCAATACATTTCACAAAGCAAAGTAGCAGAAATTAACATTGAAATTCTCTTCTCATTTCTTGCATCCTCTCAACAATAAAATAGACAATGGACGCATCTAAAATTCATAAAACTAGATAATAAATTCCACCTATTTTTACTCAAAGAAATCTAAAGTTTCCATTTTTATTGGTAGTTTTATATAACTTGGAAGCTAAGCAAGGACCAGGAACGTCAAAAATCCTAGTTGAGCTCAATTCAGGCAGTCCATTGCACTAGTTACAATAACAGATATCAATTCTCAAAATTTTCTTATCATTTCAATTCTAACATTTCCAAGCAACCAAACAGGCCATAAAATACACAGAGACCAAAAAAAAAAAAAAAAAAAAAAAAAAAAA
>BPVZ01000005.1:520042-536032 GCA_020521535.1 Rubroshorea leprosula
CCAAATAGTGAAATTGTTAGGTTTTCTTTGTATTTTGATGATAATTTAAAACTATGATTCAAAAGAGTTTAATCTATTTTTGTGCTAAGTGTGCAAGAAAATTAATTCAAGGATTCTAATCTTTCCCCACGATTAGAATTAATTCATGTTTTGTTCAGAGTTCTGGGTTCGAACCAATTTATTTTGGTTCAAATCAATTTCGAATTTTTGTTTTCCGAAAATGGTTCGAAGCAATATTTCTGGCTTCGAAGCAAAAATTCTAGAAGGTTAAATTTTGACAGTTCAACTATCTGTTTATTCTTAATGGGTCATAGGATATCTAAATGTCTTAGCACTTTCCAAGACAAGTCAGAAGAATAAGGTGGAACCTAATTGGGGCACTTGTGAGGTGGCTTTGAAAGGCTAAAAGGGCTTTAATTGCAAGGCTCCTAACCAACTATTAAAAGGATATCAAAAATCAGATCTGGGAATGAAGAAGGACGAACTGCTCTAGCAATACAGAAAACAGGGTTTGTTTTTGAAAGTGTTCTGGATCTCCTTCTTCTTCTATTCTTGTGAGCTTTTGGGTTAATTGTCTTACAAGGGTTTTGTATTCTTCTTAGATTGGGATAATCCTTGAAGGGGTTGAGTGAGTTGAGATTCACTTGTGAGGGTTTAATCTTGCACCCGCAAGCAAGAGTTTGTTCCGGTTTAATCTCGCAACCGTAAGCAAGAGATTTCTAGTGGATTGAACTCTCGAGCAAGGAGGCTTGGGGAGTGGACATACTCCGGGTTGGAGGAACCACTATAAATCACGGCTTGATATTCTCTTCCTTCTCTTTTATTTTTTTGCACTATATTACTCTTGTTTATTCTGCACAACAGCTTATATATATTGAAAACTTCATTCACGTTTTTATAAAGGAAATGAAATGAGTTTTATATCTTAGGAATTGATGGGTAGCTAGTTGGGATTACAGAAATGTCATTTTCCTTTGACTTTAGAAGTCCAAAGGACCCTCGAATATCCTTGCTCATGGATTGCTTTGTTAACTTTAAAGCTGTCTGTCTCCTTCAAGTCATCCTCAGCAATAGGCTCTTTCTTAGGCTTTTTCTTGGGTTTGTTTCTTTACTAAATTGAGTTGCAATCCAATTAGAGAATGAGTTCAGCTCTCTTTTCAATTGCGAGAAAAAACACACTCCATTCTCATCTTTGAAAAATTCATTCTCCAATTTAGATCTCTCCTTTTAGTTCAGCCATAGGGCTTTGGTTTGGCCTAAAAGACCCACGAGTTGACCTTGTTTTTCACAAGGGTCCCATATTATTCTTGATAATATCTACTGAGATCATGAAATAAAACAAATAATTATATTAATAATAATCAAATTAAATTATAGAGAAAAAGAAAAGAGAGACTGATGCAAAACTTACTCAAAATCTTTGACAAGTGTTGAATTATTGGCTTTGACCTTTTTGTGGTAAAAAAAGTTGATGAGATTAACTCGATCTATATTAATTCAAAATCGAATCATTCTTAAGGTAAAATATTTTAACTTCAACTTCCATAACTTTATCTTTGAATCTACCTCCTTTATCTATTGATAGCAATGCTGCCTCTAGCTCTACTTCATGGGCATTTTGCTTTTTTAATGGATTAATTAATGAAATGACTAAAAAAATATATTTTTTATAGTTAAAAAATTAAAAAAAATACAAAAAACAATTCAAAAATTAAAAATATTTAAAATCAAAAGTTGAAGGACTAAAATTTACATTTAACCTTTTTTTTTTTTTTTTTTTTTAAAAATATTTAAAATCAAAAGTTGAAGGACTATTTACATTTTTTTTTTTTTTTTTCTCTACCCGGAAGAACAAAGCAGGTACATCTCCCTCAGAAATCTTCCAACTCCCACGATCTCCGCTCTCTTCCATATCTAGACATATTTACTGAGAAACTTAGCGGAAATCCTCTCTATCCACAATGTCGCTCCGACCCAGTACCCGGACGGAGGTGCGGAAGAAGGGTTACAAGACGGGTGTTGATGCGGACGAGGCGAGGAGGAGGAGGGAGGACAATCTGGTGGAGATCAGGAAGAGCAAACGCGAGGACAATCTCCTCAAGAAGAGGAGAGAAGGGCTATTGCTTCAGTCGCAGCAGCAACTGGTGAATTCGTCAACCAACGATGCTGCTATTGAAAAGCGGGTACACCTCTTTTGGCTTGGGATTTTTCTACTTTTGATTGATGGGTTCGTTTTGTTTCATCGGTAAATGTGAGGTCTTGAAGTGTTAAAGATAAAGAATCAGAAGTCTCGACCTTGGTAGAGGATGGTGTAGCTACTATAACAGGAAAGTAGAATTGGAGGGGATTCTTGGATGCACTAAACTGAATATAGGAATTATATAGGAGAAAAGACGTAGGATCTTAGATCGTAAGTTTTTTCTTTGCATTGGACTTGATATAAGCTAAGTGTGAATTGAACAGAGCTGTTTTTCATTTAGTTATTCCCGTATCACAAAGGAGAAAATAAATTTGCTCATATCTTTTGTCCTAGATGGTTTCCATTTTGTTTGTATGTGTTGATGGATTGTTATCTTTTATAGTTGGAAAGCATTCCGTTGATGGTACAAGGTGTTTGGTCTGATGATCCTGCCTTACAGTTAGAAGCGACTACTCAATTTAGAAAGTTATTGTCCATTGGTAAGAATGTTTTCCTCTCTCTTTGAACAATTAATCTGCTAAAGAATCCACACTAATTTCAACTTTTTCTATCACTTGTAGAGCGCAGTCCCCCAATTGATGAAGTAATCAAAGCTGGAGTTGTTCCTCACTTTGTGGAGTTTCTTGCAAGGCATGATCTTCCCCAGTTGCAGGTATATCTCGATTTTCCTGTTTTTGTTCAAGTGAAATATTTTATGTAATAAGTCATATTAATAAGATAAATGAATTTTCCTTTATTGTCAGTTTGAGGCTGCTTGGGCTTTGACTAATGTTGCATCTGGCACATCAGAGCATACAAGAGTTGTTATTGACCATGGTGCTGTTCCAAAATTTGTTCAGCTACTTAGCTCTAGTAGTGATGATGTGAGAGAGCAGGTTAGTTCTTATTTCAACAACCCTTTTCCTATTCCAGCATTATGTGATCCTGATGACTGTGGAGTGAGAAAAGGCTGCTGGTTTGCACTTAATCCTGATTATTTATAGTATTTCAATTATGCATACTGATAAATCAATTGCAACCAAACTCATCTGAATCTAAGATCAAAAATATTTTTAGAATGCTGGATGTGCTCATGTACATTTCTTGATATAGCAATGCTTTTATAATGTATATCCTGTTCCTGGTTGCTCTACTTTTCCTCCATGTAGAAAAATACATTTTGGAGATCTTTTTTTCCCATGCATTGTTTAATTTTACTTTCTTAATGATCTCAATCTGCAACTATCTGTTACCTGAATCTAAACCCTTCTCTGTGTTCTATTCTATTTGATTTTTTTTCTTTTCCAGCAGCTACTAATATATTTGTTGTCTCTACTTTCTTGTTTTTGCTTAGGCGGTATGGGCTTTGGGTAATGTTGCTGGTGATTCCCCAACTTGCAGGGATCTAGTTCTTGGTTGCGGTGCTCTCATGCCATTATTAGCTCAATTAAATGAACTTTCAAAACTATCCATGCTGAGGAATGCCACATGGACTTTATCTAATTTCTGCCGAGGCAAGCCACCAACACCATTTGAACAGGTATTATGAGAGGTTTCTTTGGACTTTGTTTGATAACTTTACGGACTTAACATAAGAGATCCTGTTGATTGTTGTCCTAATTTTGTACCCTTTGAGTTGATGAATGATAACTCTATTGGGAGTGGCAATAACATTTCTTGGCTTCTTTTAGGTGAAGCCTGCATTGCCAATTCTTCGGGAACTTATCCACTTGAATGATGAAGAAGTTCTGACAGATGCTTGCTGGGCACTATCTTATCTTTCAGATGGCCCAAATGACAAAATTCAGGCTGTGATTGAAGCAGGGGTCTGTCCACGGCTTGTGGAGCTTCTCAGGTAAGCCTCTATTCCCTCCTTGAAAACTCTGGCTATGATTAAATTGACACTTTTTCATTCCCATTTACCCTAGTTCCCCACCTCCATCTTAGCATGGAACTCTCAGCATCTTCTTTATTGTGGCTATGGTGCTTGTTCTTGCTTCTCTGTATCATTGTGTTTTCCATGGTTTTTGTAATTTGTTGAACTCCTGGTACTGACTAAAATTCATTTATGCTAGTCATCCATCTCCTACCGTTCTTATACCTGCTCTTCGGACAGTAGGAAACATTGTTACTGGTGATGATGCCCAGACTCAGGTACTAACTGCATTCATAGATGTGTAGTATATCCTTAACAATGCATTTTCTTTCTGTATGCTACAGAATTTATATTCTTCAAGGTTGTTTTCTGTACTAGCTTTATGTTCTTTTCAATTGGATTACTTGTATATGACTTGTATTTGTATTTTATTCAACCATTTCAGATATGGTTACTAGTTACTACACTTTGAAATGCAATTAGGAAAGCACGACTGTATATGGTAGTATAGACTTTTGAGACATTTATCAAAAGCTGTGAAACTGTTTCCTTTCTTCCTTTTCTTTAACATTAGTAATGCTGGGTATATTTTTCAGTTTGTAATTGAGAACAATGTGCTTCCTTATCTCCATCAACTTCTTATTCAAACTCACAAAAAAAGCATCAAGAAAGAAGCTTGTTGGACAATCTCAAATATCACAGCTGGGAATAAGGCTCAAATACAGGTATCATACTCTTTTAGTCCATTCCCTTTCTTTGTGATTCTGTTGTCAGCATATATGTGACATCATAAGTTCTAATACTGCAAATTATCTCATTTTCATTTGCATGTCTGAGACCATTCAAGAACACCTAGAACAAAGAAGGTTGCTATTATTTATCCCAATGATAAACATGTCTATTGGATGCTGTGTATGACTGTGTATTTGAGAGGGATGGAGACTATGATGCTTGTTTATAGGTTAAGAAAGGGGTGATATAGAAGATGTAATGGTGCCAAGAACTAGTTGCTTGAAATTTTAATTAATGAATAGACAATAGTCCAGGCGAAAGGAGAAAGACAATAGTCAACTGAAGCATCACTTTTGTTTGTAATCTTATTTCAATTTTGTTTAGAGTCAATGTGGTGTTACTCAATTCTGAGGCACTGAGTAATTTTTTGCCTCTTGTGACAGGCTGTTATTGATGCCAATATCATCCATCCTCTTGTTCACCTTCTTCAACATGCAGAGTTTGACATAAAAAAGGAGGCTGCATGGGCCATCTCAAATGCCACCTCTGGAGGATCTCATGAGCAGATTCAGTATGTTTGTTACCCACTGTTGTTTCTTGCTTTTATGATATTTTCTTAGATGATTACAATACATGTATGCATAATTTGTAATGTGCATAGCCCCACATGTAAGTGCACTGCATAGCCCACATGCATGCTGATGCAGATTACATGATGTGCAAAGAACCACTATCACATATGCAGATGCTGATAGGTACACACAACTTGTCATGTGACTAGACTTGGATATTTAGTTAGCAGTTGTAGCCCTATGTCTAGTTTATGCATGAAAAAAGTACTCTGATGAGTTGGTCGGGGCAACATTACAACCCATACATTTAACAATTTTATTTCAACACATGCATGAATGATCGTCGGCATTGGATGGAAACATCACAGAATCTCTGTCCTTGCAGATTTTTGGTGAGCCAGGGTTGCATTAAGCCACTCTGTGATCTGCTAATCTGTCCAGACCCCCGGATTGTGACTGTGTGCCTTGAGGGACTTGAAAACATTCTGAAGGTTGGAGAGGCAGACAGGGAAATGGGATTGCATAATGGAATCAATCTCTATGCTCAGATGATCGATGAGTGTGAAGGGTTAGATAAGATTGAGAATCTGCAGACTCATGACAACCACGAGATTTACGAGAAGGCAGTGAAGATCTTGGAGAGATACTGGGCTGAAGAGGAGGAGGAACAAAACATCCAAGATGGTGGGAATGAAGTACCCCAATCTCATCCAAGAACAGAAGAAGCCCTGCAGGGTACTTTTAACTTTGGAGTTAACCAGCCAAACCTCCCCCCTGGTGGCTTCAAATTTGGGTGAAATGGAAATGAGAATGCAGCCGGCCTCAAGAGTTTTGTAGGTGTGTTTCTACACTTGTCAGAAAATGAAAATTTTGGACTTCTGTTTGTATTTTGGGAGCCGGTTTTTAACTGTGATGGGTTTGTTTCAAAGTGTTGAAAGGTTTCAACTTTCATCCTGCCATTTTCATACTTGATTTGTATTGAAAAGAAAAAAATTAGTAATTCCTCGTGATTGCCATAATATCAAATTTTTAGGATTCAATTCCTCGCTATTTATTTTTTAATACTAAGATAATTCCTATTATTATTTCTAAATTTTGAATGTTAATTTCCTTCACAAGAGAAACTTCCAATAATAAAATACCTTTGTGCAATTGCTTCTTTCAAAATGATAATAAAAATATATAATGTAATTTAGATTATATTTTATTACACAATATAAACTATTGTCTCTATTTAATAGTTTCTTATTTATAGTATGGTATAATTTAAATTATAAAATTAAGTAATAATAATAATAATCTTGATTTTAAAAAAATAAAACTGGTTCATAAAAAAAAAACCACAGTTTTAATGAAAAAAATACTTCAATTACAATAATATTTATTATTATTATTATTTATTTGGTACTTATAGCATTACCCTATCAATTTTTTTCGTATCTCCAAATTAATTCGAGTAACTTGGTAAGGAAATGGAACTAGCCTTTTTGTTCTTGAAAAAAAAAAGCGATTGCTTGAAATAAACTTAAAAAAGAAAAAAGAAAAAAAAAGGGCCACCCAAACAGGAGAAAAGAAAATTAAAATCCCAGTTCCAGCAAGCCCTAGGGTTTTAGGGTTCTGCTACGAACAATGTCACAGGACGAGTATGGAGTTCTTCTCTACTACAGGTACACCTCCATCCCTGATCTGGACAACCTTCTCTCCTTCTACGAGTCCAACTGCAGCTCACTTGGTCTTCTCGGCCGAGTTCGTCTCTCTCCCAACGGCGTAAATGTCACCGTATGCTCTGCTTCCCATCTCTCTTTTTCGTCGGTGATTCATTTCTGAAACTTCTATAATCTTCCACCGTTCTCAATATGTCTGCAATGCAATGTTAAGAGATTTCTGGGATTTTTGATTAGGTTGGTGGGCAGTTTGTATCTTTGGAGAAGCACATTGATGCTGTGAAGTCCAATAGTTTGTTTGAAGGGACTGACTTCAAGCTTGCTTCTTGCCATTACCCTTTGGATGACAAGGTTGCTCGTGAATGTGGGTTCACTTCTCTTTCAATTCGGATCGTCGAGGTCTGTTGCAAAATGCAACTTCATTGTTGTTACGTGTTCTTTGACAATGTTTATGTCATGCAGATATTATAGTTCTTTTCTGTTCTCAGGAATTGGTTACTTTCAGTTCTTATCCGCTGCTGAAACATCCAGAGGTTTCTAATGCTGGGAGGCATCTATCTGCTGCGGAATTCCATTCTGTTCTTCGGAGTGCAGGTAGTAGCATTTTGTCTCATGAATCCCCTTTTTTTTCATGACGTAAGAATGTTTTGCTATAAAGGAAAGTGATGAGGATTGTAATGGGAACTATTGGTACATTTATGCTTCATAGGACAAATTGGAGGGGATGGGATTGATGATAAGCAGCTAGTCCTACTAGACGCAAGAAATTTATATGAGACAAGAATAGGCAAGTTCCATGTGCCACATGTTGAAACGCTGGATCCAGGAATCAGGCAGTATAGTGATTTGCCCAGCTGGATAGATGACAATGCAGAACAATTGAAGGGAAAAAATGTCCTCATGTAAGTACTCCACTGAAGATGTAATGTGACGTTGTTCTGCCCTAATTTGTCATATAATGTTCTTTGTGTGGCTGAAATGGTATCCAAATCCAATTAATGGTTAGACCGCAATTTTCCTTGCATTACGTTACAGGTATTGCACTGGAGGAATCCGGTGTGAGATGGCATCAGCTTATATCAGGTCAAAAGGTGCAGGATTTGAGAATGTGTTTCAGGTCAGTTCCTAGACTTGAGCAGGAAAAGTTAACCCCTTTTCTTTGTTTCTCTTGCTTATATTCAGTAGTTGGTGTTACAAGCTGCTGTGAGTGAGGATCGTGTTTCTTGCTGAAAGAAATTATAATAATCTTGATTGTGTTGGCTTTTTTGCAGTTATTTGGGGGAATACAACGTTATTTGGAACAATATCCTGATGGTGGTTTCTTTAAAGGGAAGAACTTTGTATTTGATCACCGGTATGGTCTCTTAGTTTGAGAGGATGCTTTCATTAGAACTTCTGCTAGTTTCTATTCTTATGTGGGCTGGAAAATGGAAATTTCATTTTTGTATTATGTGTGTCTGTGTGAGGCAATGAATGATTTACAAATCCAAAAAGAAATTGATTGATATGATAGGGCCCCTTTATTTCAGTGTAAAGAGAAAGTGGACTACTAATTCTTGATATTTAATTTGAATACAGAACTAGCAAGTAGAATTGATATATTCTTTTGTTCCCTTAAGATGAATAAAGAAACCTCACCTATTTAAATGTTGTGATTAAAGTAAACAAAATCTAGTAGACGAATTCAAGAAGGGAAACTTTATTCTCAAATGGCTTGGTAACCTAAAAGTTGCAATGCAGCTTTGTTGAAATGTCTGATTATTTAAATCAGTGACAGAAAACTGATTTAATTATGGATAATGTTGAAAATATCTCACTCCATTTTGGTATTGGTTGTAGAATTTCAGTTGGGAGCTCAGATCCAAATATAATGGGCACCTGCCTTCTTTGTGGCACTTCATTTGATGATTATTCTTCACGTTGCCGATGCATTCACTGCAGAATGCTTGTTCTGGTCTGTGATAGTTGTCAGGTATGTTCTGGTTTTGTAACTCATTTTTTAAGGACCCATCTGTATAATATTTCTTCAGATATACTTTTCATCTTGAATATTTTGTGTTATTGATTCTGAATTTTTTCAATTGAGGGCAGCAGATAAATGATGGTGTGTATGTTTGTGAGCTCTGCCAGAAACATGGTAAGGGTATTGAGTCAATTCCATCCATTAAGAATAGCAAGTCTGAAGCAGCACTGGATCAAAATGGGCAGAAAAAACTTTCTTCAGATTCCAAACTCTCATCTCAGCTGTCTTCAAAACATGGTAAGGTCTGTACACTGCCTAACCATTCTGCAAGGTTTTGGATTTTAGCATTAAATAGTTAAGTGATAGTGCTTCTGATTCTCTTTCAGTAGTAGTAGCAATCCCTCTAGCAAGTTTTGTCGTTGTTAATACATTTTTTTTATGCATAATGATGTTTTCTTGTGTTATAATATTTCTGTTTCAATTTATGAACTTATGTACATTGTTTTTTGATGACGTGTATGATTGCTTATGTGTGATATTATTTACTCAAGTGTCTAACCGAATATCACTTTAGATACTGAATTCTGGATTCATGTGGCTGTCCTGGTTGCTTGAAACTTGAAAGATACTGTTATCTCAATTTTCTTTCTACAATACTGACATTATTAAAAACCCTATGCTACAGCTAGCGGGCCTCCAAGGAAGCTAAGAATCTTATGTTTGCATGGATTCAGGCAAAATTCCTCCAGCTTCAAAGGAAGAACAGCATCATTAGCCAAGAAACTTAAAAGCCTTGCTGAACTTGTTTTTGTTGATGCACCTCATGAGTTACCATTCGTCTACCAGCCTTCTTCAACAGAACCAGATGGCAGTTCATCTCTGGCCTCACAAAATCCCCCACCATCAGAGAACTGCAGGAGGAAGTATGCGTGGTTGGTTGCACCTGATTTCATTGAAAAAAATGATACTGATTGGAAAATAGCCAATCACCCATTTGACCCTCTCCAGTATCAGGGACAAACAGATGGCTTTGACTTATCACTATCATATTTGAAGAGAGTATTCTCTGAGGAAGGACCCTTTGATGGGATTCTGGGATTTTCACAGGGAGCTGCAATGGCTGCTTCCGTTTGTGCACGGCAACAGAGGCTAAAGGGTGAAATTGATTTCAGATTTGCGATATTATGCTCTGGATTTCCTCTTCCAATACCAGAGTTGGATCAAGGAACAATTAATTGTCCTTCGCTTCACATATTTGGCAGTGAGCCGGGGAAGGACAGGCAGATCACCAGCCAGGCGAGCAGAAACCTTGCATCATTATTTGAAGACGGTTGTTCTGTTGTCATTGAACATGAATCTGGACACATCATTCCAACTCGTTCTCCTTACATCGACAACATTAAGAACTTCCTTCAACGATTTCTCTGATGACATTAAGCCTGTTTCTTTAATCAGGATAATGTCTGACATCCGTGCTGTTTTTGTATGCCTTAACACCTCTGCCTAGACTAATGTATTCTACTGGGTTCTTTTAAAGCAATTCAGATGTCTTTTAAGTGCTTGACTTGTGTATTTGATTGGTTTTTCATCTGCTTTTACCTTGTTCAAATGTAGATTTATCCTTGTGCTCTAATATCTAAAAGGACTAGTTTTTTTCTTGAAAACATTAAAAATTAGTTGTTTGATATTGTAGGAATTTAAGTTATTGAGTTTGACTCTAAATTAAGATTTTTAAGTTAATAATTATTAATTTTGTCAAACTTCTATTGTTTAAGAAGCTGTTAAAGAAGTATTAGCTTCTTAAACAATTTCTTAAGCATGAGATATGTTAGACAAGGCTTATAAAATTGTTTATTTTTTAAATATGTTAGAAAGTAAAGTTTATTTTTTACCATTTTTAACTACAAATGCAAAATTTTCTCAAACAAATATAAAATGCAAACTTTACTTAAAATAATTGTTGATTTTTTTGGGTAAATTAAAATAATTGTTGTCAAAATAGCTAAAATGGCTTTTTGGGCAAAAAAAAAAAAAAAATGGTAAAATGGCATAATTCACAAGGATACTACTGTTCCACGGAACGCACCGTTTTTGAGGTCTGGCGGCGGCCTGGTGGATCACTGTCACCGGGGAGTGACGGGAACTGCTTCAGTCTTAAACCCTAAACCGAAAGACACAAACTTTCAGTTTGATCAGTTTTGGACGCCAAAACTTTGAACAGATTGACTCCAACAGATTCAGTACCGGAACTGTTATCTGCTCAACAATAAAAGAGACATCAGAAATCTTTATCAAAGGAAGCAGCAAGAATGCAGATTCTGGGGAGGAGATTGCGGCAGCAAATATCTCTCAAACAAGTACCTTTCTTTACATACCTTGATGAATTTTTGGATTGTTTTGTCATCTGGGTATGTGTTAAATTGTCTATTGCTGGTAAGTTTTACAATGTGAATTAATGCTTTTTAGGCTATTGGTGGCTGTGCGTATTCTACCAATAAACTCATAGATGTTGGACAGCCAACTCCTGCATCTCATCCTCAGGTATGCTTTCAATCTCCTAACATGTGCAATTCTGCGGATATTAGAGGATATTAGTTAATCTCTTTTAATGAACAGTGTTTTACTGAAATGGTTTTGGTTGTTTGTTTGTTTTGGCCGTGCAGTTAATGAAGGAAGGGGAGATTACACCTGGTATTTCTACCGAGGAATACATCTCAAGAAGAAAAAGCCTATTGGAACTTCTTCCGGAAAAGAGTTTAGCTGTCCTTGCAGCTGCACCTGTAAAGATGATGACTGATGTGGTGCCATACACGTTTCGACAGGATGCTGATTACTTGTATCTTACTGGCTGCCAACAACCTGGTGGAGTGGCAGTTTTAAGTCATGAAGGTGGCTTGTGCATGTTCATGCCAGAGGCAAAGCCCCATGTATGTCAGTTTTTTATCATTGAATTTCTTAATAAGTGCTTGGCAGTCTGGTAAAATTTTGATCTGTGAAGCATGTGTTTTGTTATGGAAGTAGATTGACATCAAATATCATATGATCTCTCTTTCTCTCTCCCTGTGATAAACTTTTGTATTATGCAATGGCAGTGAAATGACTTGAGCCTAAATTTTACAGTAGTTATAATTTCTGTAGGATGTAACTTGGCAAGGACAAATAGCAGGAGTTGATGCAGCACTGGAAACATTCAAGGCTGAGCAAGCATATCCAATAAGCAAACTAGGCGAGGTAAGTTCAAAATTTTGAATATTCATGACTATTACATCGCTTCAAGTTTTACTTCTCTTTCAGCTGACAAACCAGAGACATTTCTACCTATTAAAATGGTTGCAGCCATCTTTGTCTTAGTTTAGAATGGGATACTTTAAATGCCTCATTTGGTGTGGGTAATCATGCTCAAATTCATAAATCAAAATTCTTTTATGAGCTTTAGCTGTTCTCATCCTACGAAAAACCTTTTATGTTTTATTGATTTATGTTAAGAGGATCATACAATTAGC
The DNA here is from genome assembly GCA_020521535.1 of Rubroshorea leprosula. Classification (NCBI taxonomy): domain Eukaryota; kingdom Viridiplantae; phylum Streptophyta; class Magnoliopsida; order Malvales; family Dipterocarpaceae; genus Rubroshorea; species Rubroshorea leprosula. The sequence goes on from BPVZ01000005.1 coordinate 532,532, forward strand.
ATCTCAACAGTTGAATCAAACAATGGACACAACATAATTTGGTTGAAATTCTAATTGTTTCAGAAATAACTGAACCTTGTTTTTGCACATTTGGATGAGGTTGTTCATTGATCTCAATCCAAAGTAATGCATTTATCTAGCAAATTTTCCCCTTATCAGAAGCTGATTCTGCCTATTAATGCTTTGTCTTTCCATTATGATACATTTCAAGCACTGTAAGGCTCTAAGCAGGAATTTTTTTTTTTCTTCAGCCATTTACATGTTTTTATGCATTTAGAGTTACACATGTTTCTTGCACTCTTTTTCTTTCTTTCTCCTTTCCTTTTTCTGTTTTTTAAAAAAATTAATGGCTGGCAGATCCTTCCAGATATGATAAGAAGATCCTCCAAATTATTCCACAATATGCTGACAGCCACACCAACATATACAGATTTAGAGGCTTTTCGGAAGGCAACTTCTATTGGAAAAGTGAAAGACCTTTCCAGTTTCACCCACGAGCTACGTTGGGTAAAATCTCCAGCAGAACTTAAGTTAATGAGAGAATCTGCATCAATTGCTTGTCAGGTAATTCTCTACCAGGGTGTATCATTCTACCACAAAATAGCAACTGAAGAGACAGAAGTCTCTTGGAGGTTGGCAAGGATCCAATGAAACACGAGCTTTTGATTTAGGATTTCTTTGAGTTTTGAGGAGTGTTTACTTTTGTTTGCTTTGCTGTTGAGTTCTATCTTCCTGAGGTCAAAAATACCCCTCAGGCAGTTTCTTTTCTTGGTTGTAACTGAAGTTTCACTTTATATTGGTGTGTAGCTTATTTGACAAAGGTCTATGGGATAATTCACTGGATGATAAACATAATATGTGTTCTATTTTTGGAAAGGCTCTTTTGCAGACGATGTTGCATTCAAAGGCATATCCTCATGAGGGCATGCTATCAGCAAAGGTTGAATATGATTGCAGGATGAGAGGTGCTCAGAGAATGGCGTAAGCTTTTGCCTTTATACAAGATGAAAACTCTAAAAATTTTCTTTTTACTCTATTCCCATTATGCTTGTAATACTGAGTCTTTTCGGTAGAGTGATCGTGAGTAAATTTGTTTCTCAATTTATTATTGTAAATATATTTTCTGCATATATTATCTAATTGTTTACAATTATCATTGCTCCTCAACAGATTTAACCCTGTGGTAGGCGGTGGCTCTAATGCTAGTGTGATACATTATTCTCGAAATGATCAGATAGTAAGTTCATTTGTTATAAGCCTGTTTCTTGCTTATAGAATACCAAAAATTAATTGATAAAGCTTTGCCTTATTTTGATATGAAAATGATCTACTTCAAAATTTACATTATTTAATCCTTTTTCAGGTTAAAGATGGTGATCTTGTTTTAATGGATGTTGGATGTGAGTTGCATGGTTATGTTAGTGATCTTACTCGTACCTGGCCACCTTGTGGTAGATTTTCTTCCGTACAGGTATGATGTCAAATGCTTTCGAAATTCAACAATGTATTCATCACAAAAGCTGTATAGAGTTCTGATATGCAATTAAGCAGCATCTTATTCTTCCGGTATATGATTTATATTATTGAAACAGTTCTCTTCATTTCTTACCTCTCACTTGGGCATTTCAATTATCTTTTAATAATAAGCATCCAATTCCACTTCCTTCATGTTCTGCTGCTGTCCAAGTTACTAATGCCATTCATCAGTCTTATTTGTTCTACATTTTGTTATTTGTTATTTGAATATTCAAATCCCGAATAAGAAGCTTATAGCTGTTATATGCTTTCAGGAAGAGCTTTATGATCTCATACTACAAACCAACAAGGAATGTATGAAGCTTTGCAAACCAGGATCTAACATTCGTCAAATACACTACTATTCGGTATGATATAGGATTTTATATTTGTGATAATTCTAATCTTGCATCCAGCTTCCTTATGTGAATAAGCAATGCTGCTTGGTCATCTTGCAAGCAAGATGAGTGATTCATCAACAATGTCTAGCTCAAAAAATTGTTTAATCTCTGAAAGCTCTGTGCCTTTTAGGTTGAAATGCTGCTCAAAGGACTCAAGGAGATTGGAATTTTAAAAAATGATACATTTAGTTGCTACAACCAATTGAACCCAACTTCTATAGGTTTGTCAATGCCTTCTTTGACATATACGTCATACTATCTTTCACGCAATATTAGTCCAGAGACTATAACCTGGTTGGGAGAGCAATTTTTAGCAATGAACCCTAAATATTCCCTTTCTGAAATTTTGAATCACATAATTTTAGTATTTATTTTAATTTTTACTATTTATTTCCAGGTCACTATCTAGGGATGGATGTCCATGACAGTGCAATGGTTAGCTATGACCGACCTTTGAAGCCAGGTGTTGTAAGTCATCTCTCCGTGTTAAAATTAATCTGATGTTTTCAACTTATTTAGTATATTGAGTTATCATGGAATAGATTGTTTTAGAGTTTTTATTTTTTATTTTTTTGTTTACTTTTCGTTTACAGGAGTAGCATCTTATTGAAATTGTAAGACATTGTTAAAGAAAAATTTAAAGATGGTTTTACTTGGTTGTTGGATTGGTGATTAAATATACATTCTCCATTGTTGATATTGATTTACTATCCATTTCAGGTGATAACCATTGAACCAGGAATCTACATCCCGTCCACTTTTGATGGTCCGGAAAGGTTTGTATTGAGTGTTCCATCATCACTTCCTAAACCTTAGAAAATGAAAGCTTCCTACAAAATATTTCCGCTTACTAACATTTCGTAACTGCTTAATTTGGATATGCATTGAAGCAAATTTACATTTGGGGAATGACAGTCTCAGATAGGCAGTTATGAGTTTATAATATTATTATACTTTAACATTCTACTCTCCAGGTTTTGGTTATAAGAAATGGAGCTTCTGGTCTGTTTGTTGCATAAGCCAACCCTGTTTTCTCTCTTTCTCCCTCGTACTATGCCCGTAATGATTTCATTTTTAAACATGGATGTTTATTGTGTTAACAAGCTCAAATTTCATAAAATGTTTATAAATATATCGTGTTATATTAATAATTTCCAATAACTTTGTTACCAAATAGATGCTCCTTTATATGAAATAAATTTTGTTCAGCTTTACATTGAAGGTCTCATTGACTCTTGATACAAGTCACTAAATGAGATGTACATGTTGCAGGTACTGTGGAATAGGAATAAGGATTGAGGATGAGGTTTTAATCACGGAAACAGGTTGTGAGGTATGGATTGTGTTGGCTAATGTTACTCCATTCTCACTAGGGAAAAAAATGTGGTTATTTTAGCACTACGAACTCAACACTATCAGCACCATAGCACTGATAATAAACTTTGAGATGGTATATGTAAACTTACAATGACTTCAGCCAACTCACCCTCCTCTACTTTCATGGCCATGGATTCTGGAACAGGTCCTTACAGGATCAATGCCTAAAGAGATCAAACACATCGAGTCCTTGCTAAACAATTACAGC
>BPVZ01000005.1:566692-580218 GCA_020521535.1 Rubroshorea leprosula
ATATACATGACCCCCATCAATCTCCCAAACTCCGCCCATCTCAGAGCACAAAACTTCTTTTCAACCAAACGAGCATTTTCTCTCTTCAAAGCACTCACTACTTCACTTTCTTTTTTCCCAACTCGACCAATATAACAAACATGGCTCCTACCTTTAGCAGCACCAAACGCAATGCCGCCTCAGCCCTGACTAGGGCCTCAAGCCACCCTCCTAGGAGGGCTTATGTCACTTTCTTGGCTGGAAACGGTGACTATGTCAAGGGTGTGGTGGGATTGGCCAAGGGGCTCAGGAAAGTTAAGAGCAAGTACCCACTTGTGGTCGCCATCCTACCAGATGTTCCCGAGGATCACCGAGAGATTTTGGTCAAGCAAGGGTGCATTGTCAAGGAGATCGAGCCGGTGCACCCGCCGAAGAACCAGACCCAGTTCGCCATGGCCTACTATGTCATCAATTACTCGAAGCTCCGTATCTGGAACGTAAGTATATAAAATTATTATTTTTTTAATGTAATTATTCACGTTAGGGTATATTTATAATTTAATACTAAGGTCTGTTTGGTTGTGGGGAAAATTTGCAGTTTGTGGAGTACAAGAAGATGGTTTACTTGGACGGGGACATTCAGGTGTTCGACAACATTGACCACCTTTTTGACATGCCGGACGGCAACTTCTATGCCGTGATGGACTGTTTCTGTGAGAAAACATGGAGCCACACTCCTCAGTACAAGATTAAATACTGCCAGCAGTGCCCGGACAAGGTTCAGTGGCCGGCGAAGTTGGGTCCTAAGCCTCCTCTCTACTTCAATGCCGGCATGTTCGTCTTTGAGCCAAGCCTCTCCATCTATGATGAACTCTTGAAGAAACTCAAGATCACCCCTCCAACCCCTTTCGCCGAGCAAGACTTTTTGAATATGTTCTTCAGGGAAATCTACAAGCCAATTCCACCAATTTACAACCTTGTCTTGGCCATGCTATGGAGGCATCCGGAGAACATTGAGCTAGACAAAGTGAAGGTGGTGCACTACTGCGCCGCAGGGTCCAAGCCGTGGAGGTTCACCGGAAAGGAAGAGAACATGGAGAGGGAAGATATCAAGATGTTGGTGAATAAATGGTGGGATATTTACAATGATGAGTCACTGGACTACAAGAATTTTGTGCCTTCCGGTGAAGATAAGGCCGTTCGCCAGCAACCATTAATCATGGGGAGGCCGTCGGAGGCTGGCGTCGTTTACCACATATGCGCCCCATCCGCTGCCTAACTGGTTTGTTCCGGTGTTATAACCAGGAGTATGAAATTTTTTATGCATTGATTTGTGTCTTTGGGCTGCTCAATTTTTTTTTTTTTTTTTACAAAGTACAAATTTAGAGTGGGATTACACTTGCCACCTGCACCTACACCCTTTCGCTCTTTTTGTTAAGGGTTCAAGCTGACAGTGCAATAATATTGTAACTATTCACTCACCTCCCAATTTTCCATTCATCAAAAAAAAAATTTAGAGTGGGATTTATATCAGATCCTAAGGTTAGGGCAGCACAATTCTTAAAAGCTTACAGCAAATCGGCCTAGAAGCCCAGGTGCAGGTTTTTGGGCTTTCTTATTTTTGTACATAGAAAGCCTTTTTATGTTCATTTTCAAGGGAGTGTGAACCGTGGAAGGTGTGAGAAGAGGACTTTACTCTTCTGGCTTGATATATATATATATATATATATATATATATATTACTCTATGTAATTGTTTTGAAGTTTAATTTCTACTAATAATATAAAAAAATATTTTCTGTAAAAATATTAACTAAATTTAAGTTCATTACAATTATTCATGTTACTAAATTTAAGTTCATGTACTAGTATTATTAGCAAGAAACATTAATAAAGAGTTTAATTGAATTGATATCTAATAATTTAAAATTATGATTTGAGAATATCATAATTCAAAATTGTAATTAAAAAAATAATATGTTTAATTTATATAATGAATAAACTTGAAAAATAGAAACCTCAAGTTGAAAATTTTTAGGCTAAGAAAGTATTTTTAATTAGCCTTATTTTCTATGTTTTGGGACTTCTGGAAAAAGGAAAGGGGCTTGGACAAAATCGAAAAGAAGAAAATGTTGAAATTAGACTCAAATGAACAAACCAACAAAACTGGTTCGCAAAATTTGGGTCTAATTACATCCAAATCCAATTTAAGGCCAAATTGCAGCCCATAAGTTTCTCAACCCATTTATCAAAGAAAAGAGTGGGCTCTATACCCCGTTCTTCATACCAGGGCTAGACAAATAGGTCGGTTAACTAAATAGATAACTGAAAATTAATAAAAAAAATAAATTAAATAGTTAGATAAAAATAATAATTGAATTTTTTAAAAATTTTGATCGGATAATTCAAAAAATTCAGTCGGTTAATAGTTAGAAGGTTAAAAAATTAAAAACTCAATATATAAATAAAAATAAAATTTCATATTAATAAATAAATTGTAATTATTATAATATTATAAATAAATATACAAATCATCCTATTCAATCTTATTTTCAAATTTTACCCTATAAATTTTGTTACAGTCTAGTATTTGAATTTAAAATATATCTAAAAGTAAAAATAAAATAAAATTCATAATTCATAATTTACTCTCATTTATCCATCTTTTTTGCATTTTCTTATATTTACATCCCTTGAAAATGTTGAACTTAATTTTGATGCATCAAAACTTAATGGAAATGTAAATTTACTTTTTATATACTTCTCACCCAATTAATTAAAATTTTCATTTTAATTTTGATGATCAATGTTCAATTATAAATGTGAAAGGGTTGATTTTAAAGTTTGAAACAAAATTCATTTTTGGATTCTTAATTGTCGATTTTTCTTTATTAAGGTAAGAAGTTATTGTATGTTATTGTTAGTAATTTATTTTTGAGATTAAGTATATTGTCTAATTATTGAATGAAATATGTTTCCAAAAGAAATTTATTGTTCTTCTCAAAAACTTTTCAAAATACTACCTTGTGTAAAAGAGTGTAGATCCAAACAACAGGGTTAATACAAATTATTTTTACTGGGTTGCAGTCTATGACACTTTTGTTAATTAAGCCCATGAAATCCAACTTCATCTCTTCGAAAATGGAATTGAAATTGGAGCATTTTTGGGGCTAGAGCAAGACAATAATATGGCCCAAGAGAAATTGCAGCCTAAGTGCTCTTTTAGACTTTTGCAAATAAATTAAAGGCTTACAAATTAGAGACAATATGTTATTTGCGTTGGATTCTTATCTTTTTTCTTAGGTGCCGATGAGTTGCAGAGTTGGAGATCAAATCAAAATGAGATTTGACAGGGTCAGTTGAGAAAAAGAAGGGCAACTTCTAGGAGTTTCCAACAAACAAAATTCTGGTGGTTTCTACTTGCTGTATTTTCGTTTCTAGTTACCTATAGATCACATTATAGAGATGATCTCGGAGTTGTTGTCATATTGTTTCGTATATCATGGAAGATAAGGAGAATCAAGATTAGATTTTTGTTGAATGGAAGCAATCATGGAAGCCTTTAAATATAAGTTTTCAACACATTTTTCAGTTCCAATAGACCTACCCTTCACACACAAGTCAATATACTTTTCAAAACTTAATATTTTACACAAGTATTACTAGGTTATTTTTAGCAAGTTGTCTTTTAATTCTTAGTCTAGTAGAAGTAGATTGGCATTCCCCAACAGATTCTTGTTCATTGTTGATTTAGTTTTTGATAAAATTAATCTTCACGACATTTATTTTATTTTATTATTTACTTCTACTTGATTTCTTAGTTGTTAAGCATTTAAATTAAATTCAACCATATCTGCGATTTCAGTTAAATTCGAAGTCCTTTACATTTTTGCTACAATTTGTGCTTTGATTGCACTTTAGCTTATTGCACTTTTTAGATTTCTGCCAGCTTACATTTTCTGCTTGTAGTTTATATTTTTATCTAGCTACATTTACTGGACTTTCATTTACTAATTTTCAGAACTTGTTTTTAGCTTATTCACTTTTTGATACTTTAGTTAAATTTTTCTTGATATATATTTATCATAACCAAAGTCCTTGTCTCTTTGATGTGATTTTAAGGCAAAATTAACCTTGTCGTGCTGGAATAAATCCTTCATTTCTACTAATTGTCAAATTCAGGCACATTTTATTTTAAACAGTATTCTTCCAACAACATTTTTCCCAAGGAAAAATCAAGTGGAAGAAGAGAGTCGCTAGCAAATCATTTTTTCACTTATTTTGCAAAAATATGTGGTATGTTTTCATTCTAATTTCTACCACGAGCTATGGTTAAAAGTTACAATAAAAGAGTCTCTTTTTTATTTTATTGACTAAGATTTATTTATTTTAGATAAAAACATAATTATAATTCTTTATAAATTTCCTACTGTCAATTTGCATGGCTTGTTTTTTATTAAACTAGATCCAAGCTAACACTAATTGTTACGTTGAAAGGAAAACAAACAAATAAACACTAATTGTTAACTTTTTTTTTAAAAAAAAATTTCTCTACTAAGATTCTTTCCCTAGAGAATCTTTAAGCACTTGAGAAATCTTTTGAATATTGGAGAAAACAAACAAGTAGACTAAAGAGAGGTCCTGTCGTTATGCAATTTCCTTATATAAGCACCTGAGAAATCTTTTGAATATTGGAGCTATGAAAATCTTCTCACAATCCTCCAAACAGGCCTTACAAGTTAAGGAGATCAAAACCCTGGAGGTATACCGCGAACGAAGAGAACTTGGAAAAGGAGAAGAAAATTTAATCAATCGGCATTAAAATTAGAAAAGGAAAGCTCAGTGATGTAATCATAAATTGAAATATTGAATCACCCATTTAGATTTAATTTCGAATTGGAAGGATTCAATTATTCAAATCGATAACCATATGATTATTTTAATACAAATTCTTGCCTTTTTTTCTCTTTTCATTCATTCTTAATAAGAAAAACATTAAAGAATGATTGAAGGCATTGAGAAGGAAAAGGAACAGAAATCAAATATATTATTATGAAATAATATAAAAGCAAACAAAACAAAAACTAGAGCAAATTAGAAAAATAACACTAATAAAAAAAACTAAGATTCTAGTTTATTTTTTATTTCACATAAAGTGAAGTTATTTATACATAAAAGAATTGAAACATTAAAAAAAATTATTGTATAATAATTCTTGTAAATAATTTTTATTTACATTGTAACTCCCATGATTGTACCATGCAATATTAACTAATTTCAAAGAAAAATGAACATCAGTCATCCATTGTTGATCAATTAAAACTCCCAAAAAACTAATTATTTCTGGTGGTAGAGGATTGAAATAGCCATTCATCACTCATCCGTTAGAAGAAGAAATGTAACATTCATGCCATTGGTAATTAGAAGTGTAATAGTCATCTTTATTTCATAACCTCAATCTTCCTTCTTTCTTTTTTTTGTGTGTCCATAGGTCATTTTGTGGGTAATTCAAAATTAATTTCTTTCTGGTTCAGTTAAAGGTAAGTCATCCACGACAGAACTAAAAAATTTATAAAAAATTATTCCAACATCAAGTCTTTCTAAAAATTCAAATCTTATTCAATAAGATGAGAAGCAAACTCTCTTTATCAATTAAGCCACAATTTTTTTTATTATGAAATCAATCTCTTTATTGCCTTATTGATTTGATTTATGTTTATACTAACCTCGGTCGTCCTTCTTTCTTATATATAATCTGTCTTCAATATGAGGTATAGAAAAAACAAGTGGGATCTAAGAAAACTATCTTCTTTGCTGTTTCTCTTTTGGTGACTCTTACCCCATTTTCTCCATCTTCTAGTGTCACAGAAGAGACTCCAAGGGCCATATGCTTTCAGACACAAAGCGAAGAATTCTGTGAGAATCTTTTGATGAATGATCCCCGGACGAGTTCTGCAGATCTTCCTCTGCCCTAGCTCATCTCAATTGAGCTAAGAGAGAAGCAGTGCAGTCAGACACTTGAAATTTTATCCCAACTCCATGACAGTGCCACTGATCCTTCCATAAAAGAGCCACTTCATAAATGTTTAGGGATTTACAGTGAGATGGAAGGGAAGATCAAGGAGGCACATCAGCTTTCTGTGGCTAAAAGGTACAAGGATATTGATCAATTGGCTAAGGCTACAAATCTTGCCATACAGTGTGAGAAGGGGATTCCACTCAGCTATAATGCCACTCAGGAGACAAGTATGAACATGATCTTGACATGTCAAACTTCTAACTATGTTAATGCATTCATTACTCAGGGGAGTAACTGAATTCTTTTATTGGAAACAATCTTTGTTTTTCATGGTATAAGCAAGTTTCAGGACATTTTTGCTGATTCTTCATATTCATTTGACTGGTATATGAAATCCATTGAAGTTATGGCGATGTGAACATATATATAAATATATATATATATGGAAAATAATTTTTAGACAATTTTTTGTGTCACTTTTTTGTACAACCTTATGTGTCATTTAAATAATTAACTCTTTTTATTTATTTGAAACCTATAATATTAAATACATCTACCCATTTAATAACATATAAAAATTATATAAAAAAATTATTCTTATATCACCGTCTATGTATATGTATATATTGTTATCTTTATTCTTAGAGAAGTTGTTGTTCTTTTTAATTAGAATTCAACAAAAGCTTAATCAAGGAATTTCTTTTAATTCCTTTCCGTAAAATCTCAGCAAATAATGGATATGTTGATCATTTGACTACTCTTGCTTACACCTGTGAGAATTGGCTGCCTCACCAACTGCTACAATCACTGAGGATATGTGCTTCTTAGTCTCCATACAGCAATTTATGTCACTGAATATGCACTTCAATTAACTAGGTAGATTTTTTGGCTGCCTTCAATTTCTTTGGAGGCCAATGCGAATATACTTTCTACTTTTCTTTTACTCCAAGCACGCCCCTAAAATCATGGATTGAGATCTTTTTGGATAAGGAAGGTAAATTGAAAAAAATTGGCAATAGAAAACCTTCAATTTTGGGTGAGGGTCGGCCGTTTGTCGCTAAAGCCGGGGGTGAAAGGATAGTTCTAATTTGTTTAGGAGCCTACTACTGTTTCATTTGATTAATAAAAATACTAATAACTATAAGTAATAATTAATAATTAATAAAATAATTAATATTTATTAATTAATAAATTAATAATTTTAGACATTTAAAAAAAAGGTTTATCTAACTTAAACCTGATTGCATTTTTTTACATTTAAGTTTTTTTAAAAATTCAAAAAACCTGATCTTACTTTTATTATTAATACTAAATGCATACTTTTAATTGAACAGTTTATAAAATAAAATTGTTTTGTAATTTTTCAATATAAATTAATTACACTAACATGCAATAAAATAATATAAAATAAATTCACTCTTATTTTATATTTTAAAAGCACATTAATTTTTTTAAAATAAAACTTTAATAACCATAACAATATTAATGATAACAATAACCATACTTACAAGTGCTAACAGAGTCTGGTTTGAAACTTGAAAGTTACTCTTTCTATGTTTTTTTCATGGGGATATTGGCAATTAATGGATAAGCACTAGAGGAGAATGACATGCTTATTGAATCAGCACAATCATTGATAAAGGAATGAATAACATGTAGACAATACAATTCATAACGCCTTAACAATGGAAATATATGAACACTAAACAAAGAATTATTTCAATTCTACATGGGTAAAATACCAATCTCTAACACGGTAATAACTACCACAAACTGGATACATTCTTGCAAAAATTACAATAAAATAAAAATCAATCAAACACCACCATGTAGCACATAAAAGGCTCCAATCTTGACCAAAGATTGTTTTTCCAAAATGTTATTGTAATTGACCCCATTTCTCAACCCTGCCACATTATAACAAATCCAAGAAAAATGAATAAAAGGAATTAACTAATATCAAGAATGGATCGGAACATATCATATCAACCAAACCAACCTTGTTAGCAATGTTGTTGGAAAGCCAGTCCAGTCCCTCATAGAGACCTTCCCCCGAAGTTGCACATGTACTCTGGATATACCTGCAGGAAGAATGGCCAACAAATATGGAACTTCAAATATGTTAGGATCAAGTAACTAATCACATGCTAAGGGGAGGTAGAAGCATTACCAGTGGCGTTGACGAAGAGAATGGAGACCAAGCTTGTCAGTGATCTCAGCAGCATTCATGGCATTTGGGAGATCTTGTTTGTTTGCAAAAACAAGCAACACAGCATCCCTTAGCTCATCCTACTCATAGAATAATCAACTCCATTAGCTAAAATCAATTACAAGGTAAACAAGGTTCAGTTATACTTTGAAGAAACATGCTCCATAGACAACTGCTACAAAATTTTCAACATCAAAAGGATCAGGCTTAGCTCAGAATCAAAAATGGACTCCATATACATCAAAAAGATACATTATGCTCCCAAACAGCTAAAACATGCAAGTATGCAACACAGCATCCCTTAGCTCATCCTACTCATACAGTAATCAACTCCATATACATCAAAGAGATACATTATGTTCCCAAACAGAAAGCAGAGTTTGGGACGTTTGGGAGCAGACAAAGAACATTTTTTTTACCTCATTCAACATGCGGTGAAGCTCATCCCTGGCTTCAACAACACGGTCACGATCATTGCTATCAACCACAAAGATAAGCCCCTGAGTATTCTGGAAGTAATGTCGCCATAGGGGTCGAATCTGGAAGTGCACACATAAAAGAGATTATAAATGTTAAGTTAGAATGTCCCACATTATAGAGGGAAACAATAACGCAAGAGCACAAAGAAATCACTATTTTGATATGGATGAAGCAGAATAAATTCAATAATGACTTAAATAAGTATTAGTAAATATATATGCTATGTGTGCCAAATTGCCCAAAGCCTTTCCTCACATTATAGGAGGAAGAACTTGACAAGAATATGCACCAGTCAATATAGCTTATGATTATGTTATGTGCTGATGGTAAAATATCTAATCAGCACAAGACCGTCAATAAGCACTATAGATATAATGCATCAACATACAACATGTATACGACAGTGAACGTAAATCTGAAATCAGCAGACTAAATAGCCTTCACCCTTAAAATAAGATAAACCATGATATGGATGGGGACTCCAACATATGTAGCTCACAGCTAGGTCATCTTAGACACTAACAGACAAACATCTAAGCAGCAAAAGAATATACTATGATTTACAGAGAGGCTACCCCACACAAGTAGTAGGTAAGTTATATCTAATGTCTGCCACGACCCAGATAGCTTTTCCTCATATAATAAGGAAAAATTTGAAAGACAAGGTGGCACAAATTGATATAGCTTATGATTATGTTACAAGCTGACAAAAGAAAACCTGATCAGCACAGGACCATCCATGAGCACATCTATGTCACTATCAGGCTTGAAAAATACCTCACTAGGTACAGAATCATGCAAACTATTAAACAAGACATAAAACTAAAGCCATGAAAAACGTAACTCCATACACATTATACATTTAGATAGAAGAGAAGTTTTATCTACATTTAGTACAGTAAGAAGATCAGCTACTTGAATCCAAGTCACTGAGATCCCGCAAAAAATACATCGTGTGACTAAGTTATATCTCCAAGTCCTTACAAAGGAAAGGTTACTTGTATACAATACAATGGTGGCATACCTTGTCCTGACCACCAACATCCCAAACGGTGAAGCTGATGTTCTTATACTCCACAGTCTCCACATTAAACCCTGTGTTACAAGGCAAACAGCAATAGCATCAAAGACTAACTACAAGGTAAAGTATTAAACAATTAAGCCAATATGTTATATACATTGTAAAGGCAGAAAACCATACCAATTGTGGGAATGGTGGTGACAATTTCTCCAAGCTTGAGCTTATACAAAATGGTGGTCTTACCAGCCGCATCAAGACCCACCATAAGAATTCGCATCTCTTTCTTGGCAAAGAGCCGACTGAACAACTTGGCAAAAGACAGCCCCATCTTTTTATCTCAGCTGAAACACAAATTAAATACCAAATCAACAACACATCCAATCATAACACAGAGTACGAAACGTGCGAAACCTATTCAGTTTCAGAAGATCTATAAGGAAATCCAAACAGATCTGCCTCCACTGAATCTCAAATGATCAAATCAACAACATAATATCGAACGCATACGAATCAGAACAGAGTAAGCCATGGAAATCAAGATCTAACTCGAATCAAAGCCAGATCTGAACATACAACCATGCAGATCCAGATCTGGCATACGACACTCAAAACAACACAACCAAAAACAATAATCCATACAAATCCGGCTGGGAACCAGCAAGAGGAAAACCAAAAAGCAGATCCAGAAGGAAAGGTTAAGAGGAAATACTTGATGAAGATCGGAGGCTGCCGAACGGAGCGAGAAGAGATTCAAGAAATGGATCTACTGCTGTGATTTTGATTTATACATGGCGGAGGATGACGGCGTATGGTTTTTTCAAAACATTTTAGCCGTTAAATGCTAACGGACGTTAGTGCTCTCATTGCCGGTCCTCTACTATTCAATATCAACCTCTCCCTCCTCATTGTTTCAAAAAAATAAAAAAAAATTTTAAAAAAGTTTTTAAACTAAAATTATTTTAAGGTTTTTTTTTTTTTTGCAAAAAAATTACTTTAAAGTTAAAAAATACAAAACTTAGCACTTCTATATAAAAAGCAGAAACAAAAATTTTATTATACAACAAGTAATGCTTCAAATTAAATAATTAAATATTAAGATTTTATAATTTTAAAATTATAACTTCAACTCTTGTAAATGAAAAATTTTCTCTAAATTTTATAAGATTGAATATATCTTCACCATGTACATTTGTATACTAACACAATCAATATAACTAAATGAATATCACAGCTATACTTATGGTATAGTCTTAAATTTTTGTCAAATTTTAAAATTATTTTCTATAATTACACTATTCAACACTTCTAGAGCTACATATATCTTTAATTCTGAATCAAATATCTGAGATTTTCATTATTAGACTCAAAACTACTACTATTGCATAAAATTTAATCATTTATCTTGTAATTTAATTTCCATAGTTTCCATGGTGTCTTCCAAATCAAAATAAAAATGGAAAATGTATATAGAAAACCATATATTTTTTCTCTAGTTCAAATGAGCCCTCAACTCAATTGATTACAGGGACTATTTTGATCCTCTCTTACAAAGTTAAAGACATAGGCATACATTCCATAAGTGAAACACATACTGCCTGCCTTAACTACTAAGAGCTTTCCTTCCTACTGGAATTAATCCAGCCTTCTTCACATACATAAACATACTACAAAGCACAAACACTTGACAAAATCTACCTAACACGGCGCAGAATCGAGCTAATTTTGCCCGACATTAGCAGGAAAATGCTTCTTGTTTGCAAGCTCCAAGTCATCATCTTGCTGACTTTCCATTTCCTCCATGGGTTTCAACTGTTTCGTCTCTTTTTCCTTGCCCCATAGAACCGCATAAAGTCCAGCAACGATCAGAACTGACCCTACAAGACTGAATCAATATTATTGTATATATGGTTAGCATCTTTGCTCATTTCAACTCAATCAAGCTAGTTATAGTTATAATGAGTTTTTTTATTTTATAACCTAAATTATTTTAGATCACAAAATAAAGAGAACTCAATATCATAGAGATTTATCTTTCGTTTTAAGGTTTTTATTTTACAATCTATTATAGTTCAAATTGCAAAATAATTTTTCATAATGCTACGCATATAATTGAACAAATCATGTCTACATCTACTTACGTTCCCACGAATAATTTTTCATGTAACAATGCCCAACTTAGGATTGCTACAATAACAAGCAACAACGGGCTGAACACCGAGACATAGAGAGGTCCTTTCTTTTCTATGCTCCATGTCATTAGGCAAAACGCCAACGCGTTACAGACAATCCCCTGAAATTGCATGCCAGAAACGTATATGATAACAATCATTTTTAATAAACGAGTTTGCTTGGAAGTGAAGCATACCGCATACAAGGATGCAACGAGCCTAATACCAGACCTCAATGACCATTCTGAGATTTTATGCTCAGAAATGAATCCAATGACAGTACACTCAATGCTTGCCATAAAACACATCACTGCAGTTGTCGTGTATGGCGCCGGGAACTTTTTCCCAAGCCGTGCCTGAAAATCATGAACGATCAAATGACTAACTAATAGTATTGGAACGAAGTGAGCATTTTAACGTTAAAGTACTAACCTGGATTATGAACCAAACAGCCCCAGCAACACAACTGACTATGACTAGGAATGGACCAAGAAAGGTCGTCCCATTACCAGAACTTGAAGCGTCCATATTCTCTGCATATTTCCAATGAATACTGGATTCTGTTATGTCAATGGTGTGTCCATGGTAAAACGACAACAACATCGAGCCACCGACACATACTATCGTCCCTATCACCTTTGCCTGCCCTGCTGCAGTCTTTATTCTCACATCTTCTTGTCTAGTTAAGCCGAATAATAAAAGTTATATCGAATCAATACATAAGGCATTAATGTAGTAGTAAAGAACAGACTGCTGAGTTGTTAAAAAATCTATTATGTACACCTGCAAAGGGCTGCAAGGACAAATGTGACTGCAGGGAGGACATTGTTCAATGCACAGGCAATTGTTGCGCTTGAATATTTCAGTCCAAGAAAGTAAAACACCTGGTTTGCAGTTGCCCTGCATATGATTAATGTTAATTCCCCTATATATTTTTCAGTATCTAGATTAGGTAAATCCTAAAGTCGAGATTCGAAATAAAACTTACCCGGTAATAGAACACAAGAACAACTGGAATAGAATAGGCATTGTGATTCTGGGTCTTGTCTTCCTGCTCAAGTAACCAGAAAGAGAATTAGAAACCTGTTTTGAGGTAAGAAAACAGAGTTTTCCCCTCAGAAATTTAGTTTCGTTTGGGGTTCATAATATTTTTCCATTTTTTCCTGGGAAAGAAAAAACGCATCGAATTTACGTGGCATGAAATTAATGACCCTGAGCGGCACGTTACAGGTTGCCAAGTAAACAAACAGAAGGGTTGGAACTTGGAAGGCATGCATTGGCTCAAAAAAAAATTTTTTTTTTCCTTAAAAAATGTAGTAGTAATTATTACTAGAACAAAATTTTTGCGAAATTTTCGGTAATTTCAAAGAACGTTTAATCTAACTCCCTTTTTTCTCTTTTCAAAAAGACGACTTTTTCTTGCATTTTCCCATAAAACAAACAGAACCAACATAATAAAAACAAGAGGAAGTATCAAACCCAATTTGCTGGTTCGTTGAAGGGTTTGTTTTACTGTGCCGTTAGGGTTGACTGCATCTTTTAATAACCAATTATTATAGAAAAATATGAAAGTATTATTTTTAAGAAATTCATTAATGAGGTTTTCTAACATATACCTTAAATTTGAAAACTTAAAAGGACAAAAATTAAT
>BPVZ01000005.1:699579-710648 GCA_020521535.1 Rubroshorea leprosula
CTGGCCCAGAAACCTCCTTTTTGTTTTCATTTTCCCGTGGGTAAATGATTGTGTTACCAACAAAATATCCATTTAAGCAGCTCCAATTTCAACTCACTTGAGTCAATGTTTGGTGCAATAGTCTCTTCATTTCTATATGTAAAACGAGCATCCAATGCTCTAAAGGCTTCTATGCTTTGGCATATTTCTGCTACCCTATACTTATACCAGGAAATGAATCATCCAGAAACTTTAGTATGATTGAGAAAGAAAGAAGGCAAATAATGTGTTTTTCTTTCTACGGCCAGTGATTTGAACCTAATGTTCTTCATTAGAACTTCTGAAAGTAATTAATTATCCCTAGTGATGAGCATACACGTGACAATATGAGATATAACTGAAATCAAGGTGATATTTACATTCCAATGCTAATAAGACATGCTTTTGAAGTCCATTAAAAGAAGAAACTTTGCTACAAAACTCCACCTCATAAAGATCTTCATGACCAAGACTACCTACACAATATTCATATCCTGAAATAAAATGTATACTTAAACGTGATAAATAAAATTTTACCTTCAGCATTAAACACCTCTATTCTCTACATGTAGTGCAGTCTCTTGGACTCAGCTCCTCTATTGTTCCGCAGAAAGCTAGCTCACCACTACTGATTCTCATCTTCAACTCAAGCAGGAGCCTCTGGCCTGTTTATATACACCGAAAAGCTCTTGATTCTAAGGGTCCAGGATGATTGCTCCGGCAATAAAGGATGCCACAAGGATGATGCAACTGATGAATGGTCGCAACCTGGGTGACATTGATGATGATGAGTTAAAATTAGGAGGGGTATCATACCCAGGGATTGTTGTTGTAGATGAGCCAGGAGAGCTTGAATTCAACACTGAAGGTGGAGTAACAGAACTGCAGAAAACACACTAGCAGTCATTTTTCCAGGGTAAAACGGGCTACCAGTGTACAATACCAAAGAAATCAGCAAGAACACTTTACCCTGGCGTTGTCGCTGTTGATGGTGTTGTAATGGGGACTGGCGTTGTCGTTGAAGGTGTTGTAATGGGGGTTGGTGTTGCTGTTGATGGTGTTGTTACTGGTGTTGGTGTCGATGCTGCCGTTGCTGAAGATGGATAAATGCAGGAACCAGAGCCTGTTGATCATGTCACTAGATGTTAAGAATCGTCAAAATCTTCAACAGATCAAGAAGAAACAAGAACTAATTCTTACTTGGATTGCTGCCAACTATACTTGCAGTTCCTCCAAAGTCACAGCTAGTTGGGACTGGATTTTTCTGATAATAGCTGTTGAAAGCATAGGAAGCATGATTTTCCAGAGTAATAGGATCGTAACAGCTCCCACCTTGCTGGATCTGTGAACAATCAACTCCCCCCATTCCACATGCATAATCCAAAGCCGCCTGAAGTGATGTTTCCGGCGCCCCTGTCCTGGCCACACACCAGCTCTGCCCTGGGATCGCTGGAGCATTTGTGGCTGCCGGAGGCGGAATTGGGTTTATTACTGGAGTGGTCACCGGAACCACACCTCCTGCTGTCGGAGATGGGTATGTCGTTACAGGGTTGGTCACTGGTGTGGTAACTGGGTTGGTGATTGGGACTGTTGGGTTGTTGGGGTTGGTGGAGGGGATGGTCACTGGTGTGGTGGTCGGAATGGGAAGAGGGGTAGTTGACGGACTGGCCGGCGTGACGGTGACCGGATTGGCCGGATTGGTCGCCGGGACTGTGACTATTATTGGGGAAGGATTAACTGGTGTTGTAGGAAGGGTGTTTGTGTCATGTAAAACTGCATTGATCCCATGAGAAAGTTCTCTCCGGGAAGAAGGAAAGCTCCGATCTTTCTTCTTCCCCTGAAGTTCTGTCATGGATGACACTGCAGAAGAGCAGAAGAGGAGGAATAAGAAAAAGAAGCAGCAGCATTTTGGAACTGATTCAGCCATGAAAATGGAAGGTTTTGAGGTTGTTAGGAGGTGAACAAACACAATGGTATTAGAATATAAGAGAGGGAAAGTGTTGCAGATGTAAAGGCGAAGGAAGAAAAGTGAAAACTAAGTAAAGGAAGAAGATGACTGTGTTCCATATAAATATTTTATTATTATTATTTTTTTATACACATGTAGTGTTGTTACTTAACTTACTTTGTCATAAAGAACAATTAGGGGTTAATGACAACAGTGGTCCTTTAACTTTTGTTTAAGGGCTTGTTTTGATCTATAGCTTTTCTTTTTGATTCCTAACTCCAAAATTTTTGGACCATATGGGTCCTCGTAGGCCGTGTATGAGTTTTGCCCATACCAAGTATCTTAAGGCTTACAACCTCTTTGCACTTTAAAGCTTAATATTAATAATTCGACTTTTACTAATCTTGGTGAAGCTACTGTAAGAACTATATTTTACAACTATTTTGACAATTGAATTGTTAGCTTAAGAAGAAAAATTGGCATCCATGTTGAACTTTAGGCCATTCATGATGAATTTTCCCTTGTTGTGTAGAGAAATTTTCATTCTTTAATCATTGAAATTGATTCTATAGTCGATTTACTGTTGCTATATGATGATATTAATCTCTCCCATCCTCTAAGCTCTCTTGTTTTGGATTGCATGGAGCTACTTGGCAAGTTTAACAATATCCAAATCAAGCATATCTACAAGGAGTCTAATATATGTGTTAATTATCTCTTGAAGATTGGCCACTTTTTATTAGTTGACTTCACTGTTTTTGATGTGTGCCCTTAAAGCTTAAATATGTATCTTATTGTTGATATAATTGAAAATGAATTCTCTAAAGACTAGTTATATTTTATGCTATATATATATATATCCTCTCATTTAACAAAAGGAGTATCTTAAGGCTTAACTTGAACTTTTCTCATTTGGTTTTAGACAAGTTCAAGCTTAACTAATTTAAAAAGAGTAACACCTGCAAAAGGTCATTTTAGTAACATTAGGACTTCAAATGAATTGAGTTCTTAACTAAATAGTTAAGGCTCTCATGCTTGATAATGATTAAATCTAGATTTGATTTTGAATTCAAACTTGTTTAACTTTTCAAATCAAACTTAAATACCATTTTATAATTGGCCTAAAAATTTTAAGTTTGAGTTTGAAAATGAAGCTTGAACGCAGGCATATGTAAATTTACTTGAGCGGATCTCCAACTCACAAGATTTTGGTTTGATTTGTTTCATTTGCAGCCCTAGTTGACATTAAGATTGAGTTTGTAAAAGAGAGATAGGACCAAAATGGTAAGAGAAAAGGTTAAAGGGCCAAGAACATTATTTTCAAAGAATTTAAGAAGCTCAGTGTAATAATTAGCCCAATAACGTGGTGGGAAATATTCTGTTTGGATTGTGCATGTATGGTGGAAAGGATCAAACATGCTTTTTAGCTTTTCCTCCAAACACAATTAGGGCTCAGAATGTAAGCACATGCATGCAGAGACCAATTGCAAAGAAGCATTATCCATTATCCATAAAGAGGGTTGTCTCTAACTAATCACTAACAATCGACAAATATAGACACATTGTTTTTAAGAATAATCCTGCATATTCCCCACGCATACCCTGTTTCACCTTATAGGACTGGTGATTCATTAAGTTTTCAATGTCAATACATAGTTTGAAAAGGAGGATAGTTAATTATGGAGAAGCATCCGAGGCATCAAAAGTCAAGATTCTACTTAAAATCTGTTTTGCCTAGCTATTGTTTGAGTAGAAATCTTATAGAAGTACTAAATCTTGAATTCACATACAATAGTAATAAAATTTTGAAATAGATAATATATATATACATATATGTTCATATCAAACTCAAAAACTTAATAACAAAAGTTCTAATCTAGAAATTATTGGCTTGTGTTTGGCATCACTTAGGCTTTTGTATGATTAAACAAGATCTTTTTAGAAGTTAGATTAAAGAAACACTTAATTTTATTAAAATTTAAATTTTTTATGAATTCATAATTTAGCATTGTACCATAAAATTTCGATTGATCATTAAGCAAAAGTAGCCCTACAAAGCTCTCCCCTAGAAATACTTTCAAACGAATCCTACTTGACCTGATTTCCACTTGCACATCAAGAAACTATTTTAAAAGTAAATAGATAAACTCTAACTCGGGGTGAGATTATGCCAAAAAAAAGAAAAAAAAAAGAGAGAGAGAGAGAAGAAGAAGAAAAGAAAATAAAAGAAAAGAAAAAGAAAAGAAAAGACTATTGTCAGCAGCACCAGTATATATCATACATAGGCAGTTAAAGATTTGAAATTGGTTGCGCCATATAAAGGGCTGGAACCAAAGTCAATTTGGTTTAGCTCATCAAAAACCACTAAATCATTCTTGAATTATTTTGGGCTCCAAATCTTGTAAAGATGTTTTGGCAGCATCTTCTTCTTCTTCCTCTCCTTCAGATAAGATCTCTTTTTAGAATGTTAAAGGAAAAGTAAAATTAGCTTTACTTAATCACGTACTGCTACAGAAGTTTCCTCCTTTTTCTTCTTTTTTTCAAACAACATGACCATATAGCAAATAAATAAGTGTGGGACAGACAGCCCATGTGGAGCAATGTTAAGTTTCCTTTCTTTCAACCCTAAATGAATCAAAAGCACCAATTGTCTGACTAGATCTCAGCCGAAAGCATACCAAACATAAAATGCCACTGTTCTTTTCTCGCCCATCATGCAATTGCTCCATATTTTTCTTTTATTTTATAACGCATTTCATTCAAATCTTTACCTAACTAGCTCCACGAGTACCTCTAAAACATGGCCTTACAAAATTTCTCTTCTTTTGCCTTAGCCCTTGGGCACAGAAAAGCTTACTTATGAAACGTGTAAAGGCATAGTATTAGTGACACTTGCATTCTCCATGTCCTTGTCCACAACTTTAGAAACATGTTATGCTGAATTTCTGGTTTGAAGATAGAAAGTGAACTAAATTCATCTCTGCTCTCGATGGCCCAAGGCTCAAGGAATATACTATTAACATGATAAACAGTAGTAAGAAGACATCCTATTTTGGGATAAATTGCTGATGACATGGTTAACTTTCTATTTACAATTTCCCCTTATTGAAGTATATTCCTTACCTGGTATAATATATCAAAATATAAGTATCTTGCAGTTCAAATTGTATTAGACTACAAAATATTAACCATTGGATTAAGACGAGCCCACTAATATTGGGGGAAGTCCCTCCATCCAAGGACTGGTGTTTTGCAATCTAATTTGCAAAACCTACAAAAAATGTACACTATTCACAACCCTGGTCCATTAATAAATCACTGAAGAAAGGATCAAAAACGGCTTCTTTGGCCGACTGATACTTGTCTAAACGCTTCTTTAGTGAGCGCAAGTCCCTCTCATTCTTTGAAGAGCGTACCTGATACAGCAAAGACATTTTGTGAACTCTAAAATTACTATATGTTTTATTTCTATAAGTTCAGAGATACTCTAATTCGTCAAAACCAATGAGATGTAAGAATGGCAAGACCCCAATCATTCAAAATCCAAATTCCAACAATAAACATATTATGGGACTTCCTAAGTTTTAAGTGCAGGTCTGGTATTGATTTAGAGTGAATTGTTTCCTGATTCATGGAAAGAAAATCACTTACAAAGGTTTTCTTCAGGAGTAGTATATCCACCAAATACAGCAACCATAATACATTCGTTCTGGGAAAACTGTCAAACAACAAAAGCCAACAAGGTTCACATCAATGGTTTAACAAAATAAAGAACTTGCATTCAAATTAAAAACCTTCAAGAAACATGCATCTCCTGGATATAAACATTGGGGAAAGCAAAAACCAAATGCTAAAATGCCGAGCTATAATGCTTTTCAAGTAAATTATTTATCAACACCTTCCCATAGCATGGGAAAACTTTGTAACATCAGCATTTAGAGCTAAATATTAGCACCATATAACAGAAACTTAACCCTATGCATGATTTAGCTAAAGAAATGCATTTCTCTTTTAGCTTTAAGTAGATTTTCGGGCCCAAGTCCAATGCAAAATCCATGAATAACATTAGCAAGAATCTACTTCTGTATATGAAGAGATCAACAATATACCTTCCTTCCCAGTAATCTTCCGTTACCTCCTTCATCTTTCTGTACGTTTCTGACTGCAGATGATAATAACAACAATTTAGGTGTATGTATAGATAAGTGGACCTACAAAATAGAATTTAAAACTTGTGTCTATCTCTTACTTGTTTGTCTCCTTTTGGACCTTTGAATAGATCAGGGTCTAGTGATAAGTCCAGAAATAGTATATTTTCCGCTGATCAGATAGAATGTTTGTTAGTGTTGTTGAAATTGAACTATAAATGTAAACCCTGATGTAGCAAAAATATAATGAAAAGCAGAGGAAGATCTCACCAGCCTTAATCCTTGATAGAGTGAAATCAATTATTGAAATAGATAAGCCAAATGTTCTAATGGACATCTGCTTGCCATCAAAAATAAACTTCAATGTATAACTGTCATTTCTATTGAGAAGTATATTTCCCCTGTAACAAACAGATATTGCCCTATCAGCTGTCAGAGGAAAGAATCTAGCACTACAAGCAAAAAGATTAAGATAGTAAGTAAACCAGTGCAGGTCACGATGTTCAAATTCATAAGCAGCTTCAGCTACAGCAAGAGCAACAGTAACCTGCAAATGCATGATGGACAGTTAGGTAACATCTCAAGCTCCCCGAAAATTTTTTTTTTTTAAATCAGCTCAGGCTCCCTGATTTATCTGGAAAATGCATGTTTGTCTTTAACATAAAACAAGTCTTCTTGCACCTATGTCAGAGATATCTATTCTTTTTAAGATAATATCATAAAATTAGGTTAGCATTCAATTTACCTGCATCAACAAACTCCTTGCCTCATTGAAGTTCTCAAGTACAAAGCTTTCAAGATCCTTGCCACCATGTTGCAGAACAAAAACAGTGTAGCACTGAATGCAATTTCATCAGCCATGGTAAATAAACCTTAGTAGATCACATTTAAGTTGTAAGAAGTGCATAAAAAATCTGTAGTTTCTAAATAAAACCCAGGCAGCTACCATCTGTGAAATTGAATAAGAAATTCTTGTACCATCAATTTATGACATATGTTTCCATGCAACCGAAAGATAACAAACCTGCTTCTCTGGGAACTCCTTGGGGTGATCATTTTCTGAGCCACGTTCTTCATCCCATTTTTCCCAAGCTCTGATCAAGGATGCATCATAGGGACCTTGGCATACCTTCAAACTGTCAAATAAGGCTATCACTTAGACTAGTAAAAGTTACATATCTCAAGGATGTATATTGAAATTGACATGTCACTAATGTCTTGCATTATCTTGTCAGAGGATAAGTTTGGTCATGGCAAATTTGTCTACAGTGTGCCTATATAAGTTTCAGAATTTCTCTATGAAAACTGAAATTGATAAAACCCAAACCCAAAACCATAAAATAAATCATCAGCCTAGCCTGTCTAGGAAGGGCAAACTTTGGGCACAGAAAAGGGCCAATGCCATGGGTCAATCTGAAAGTTCAGAACTATGGGTGCATTGTTTCAAGCATAAAGGATGCAAGATGGCTCTTTGCAAGATCAATAAGCCTAGGAAACCAGCTAAGTATGGAGAGTGCTTGTAAATACAAGCTATTGTAAATTGTTTCCAACAGATTTATGAACAAATAGAACAGGAAATTGTAATGTGGATTACTTACTCTATTGTTTCTATAAACATTGTGCATGCATTAAAAACGTCATGCTCAAAGTCCCTTAAACTATTAAGAGTTCGGGAAAGCACAGCCTCCTCAAGCAATTCTCCTGATTTCTGTAGAATATCAAATAACATGGTTCAGAGATAAAACAAAGTTTAAAAGCAACAAACTTCACCCACAAAAAGGAAAAATTAAAAAACAATGTTTAAACTATTACAAGAAATGCTCTGCAACAGTTAACAAGCAAGTAAAAACTTCTTTTTTAGGAAAATCATCTACCATCCAGAATCACTAATAAAAAAAAAGAAAGAAAGGAAAAGAAAACATCCAAACCCTAAAGGCTCTGCCTAATTTAATGCCACTATATACTAACATCATTGATTTGCTATTTACAAGGCATTTAGAGAGATTTGGTCTTCAAACAAATGATATGGCTAAAAACAGATTACATAATTGTCTGGAAACCAAGATTGACACCAACTCTTAAACACACCTTTGACTCAGTCACAAATAATTTAACTTGCCAAACAACTTACTAAGAGAAAAAGTATTTCATTATGGCATATACCTTTTGTATTTCTCCATTTACTCGCAGATCTCCATCAAACGGAACAATTTTGCAGACAGTATTACCAGCCACGAAGGCTTCTCCATAGGTACCTTCACCAACTTTTCGAATATTGTCTGGGTCACTGGATCAAAAAGGTTTCACCATAATCAGCTTGAGGAAGAAAACTCAACTAAAACCTAGTGGAGCAGGAAACAGAAAAAGAAGGAAGCATCAAACCAGATATTAACAGGAGAAGAGTACTCTTGTAAGGTAAACCCATAAATGTATCATGGTTCCCTTCTTGAGGGTAAAAAGGAAATAGAGAAATAAAAAGATCAAATTTTTAAGGACTAACCAGTACTTAGCAAAGACATCCAACAGCTTTGAAGGAGCTGTCTGTTGACAAATTTCCAAAAGTTTAGAAAATGGATCTACATGATCAAGATCTAATGAAGTTGAAGCTGATGTCAAAGAGAGTTTCCTAACTCCAGCTTCTATAGCTTCACAACCCTCATCACCAGCGCTCACAAGGGTTGCATTACTCTTTTGAGAATCCACATCATTTTCAAGAACATCAATATTTACTAAACCTTCATGTATGTTGCTTTGGACAGAATGCAAGCCTAAATTGACTTTACAAGAAGATTTTTCTGGAGTTCTCAAATTGGAAGAATCAAAATCATGTTCACATATGGTTTCCATGGAAGCTGGAGTTTCAAATATCTTTGACAGCGTGCTAGAAGGCCCGCCACTATAATTTAATTTCTTAGAAATTAACCATTTCTCTAATCTTGAGGTTAAATGTGGTATGGGAATTATGTCACGTTTATCGCCCATGGCCCATGTCCCAAAGTTCTTAGGGGAAGGGCTCTCCTCCAATAACTCAAAGGCATCAACCTCTTGAAAGTATTCTCGCTCCTTCTCAAAGCTTGGAGGTTCTGCAACCTTTCCCTGTAAAAGTAGACATAGATTGATTTATAGCATTTATAGAAGTCAATATGCCCAGCTGAAAGAACCAAGAAGGGCCTCAAACAACAGTATCAACAATCAAGTTGTGGAGTAATAACATATCATAACTCAAGGCAAGCAACTAAAACAGCTATATGAAGTGAAGGTTAAGCGCAAACTATTTATATATAAAGGACTGAGTACTAAAGATAATACTTTATAAACTGGCGGTTTTCCCTTTTCCTTTCCCTTTCCCTTTGCCTGCCTTTGTTGAGGCTGATTCTTCACACCAGGAACGACAGCAATACTTGTCCTCCCCCTAAGACAAGCAGGAGAAAAGTACAATGGCATTATCAGACCACAGCCATCAAAAATCCTTTTTGTTTAGCAAACAGGGAAAGAACATTGATGGCATATAAAAGAAAAGTTGTTCATTTTTCGTTAATATCTACCGAGCAGAAGCACCCTATATACTCAAATTCTAACTGGAAGAGTAATTGAAGAGAGATAAAGAAAGTGGGCACTTTTAAAACTAACCCATGGAATGTTAAAGTGTAATCATTTACACTAAAAATACTAAAATTTGTAAACAAACCGAGAATCAAATCAAATGATGGTGATGATAAGTAGCTGAATCAGGTCCAAAATACCTGGTCGAAAGTGAACGATTCCAACTGACCCGCTTGTTGGCATCAACTATACTCACCCGTTTCAGGCCACTAGGATCCACTTGCTTCCTGGAAACAAAACCCAGAACATAGAAAAAACACAAGGAACTGTTTCAAAACCCAAACCCCAGAAAAATAAGAAAGCAAAAAGAAGAACCCTAAAGTTTTAAGCATACAAGAGCGTATCTTGGCAGGTCTTCTTCTGAGGTCGTCTCCTCTGATAGATGACTTCGATTCTGGGTTGTTGTCGGACCCCCTCTTGCTCCTCCGATGCTATGATCTCCGACCAAAGATCAACCCCTAAAAAATATGTATTGGTTCACAAATGCACAATTATTTTCCAAGGTGAAACAAAATTGTTTGATGATTGGTAGTAAAATGAAGGGAAATGAAGGGAATAGCGTCTCTGCCTACCTGCTTTGGTTCCCATGATGAACACGGTGCTTGAACCCAAGTCAGAGATTGCAGAATAGAGGGAGACTGATTGATTTGAAATTTGAAGATGGCCCTTTGAGGCGGGAGTTATTGCCTCGAAAAATGCTGCGGCAGCCATGACCGATCTGTGAAGGTAAGTCCAATTCATTCAGCCCAAAACCCATGAAAGCAAAAGGCAAAAGTGCGAAACCCATCTCTCAATAAAACCCGGCCTTATTTACGAGTCCTAAACCTATGAACAATAATAATTTAGTGCCATTTTTTTTTTTCTTAGGTAGATTGAAGGATTAATTGTTTAGTATTATAAATATAACATTTAATGTTTCCTCTAAATTAAAAAAATTAAATTAATAAATATTTTCTCGATGAAAATTTTATTGGTATTTTAGTGCGAAACTTAGGACTAGAAAGTCAAAGGCGTTTTTGTGATGGTTCATCTACTACCATAAAAATTAGAGAATAATTTAGGAATAATTTTTTATATTATTTTTGGTATATTTTTATTCATCAGTTAAATAATTAATTTTTTTATATATTTAAAATTATAATATTAAATACATTTATTAATTTTTTTGACATATCTGAATGAATTATATAAGAAAAAATAGTCATGTCTTTTCATTAAATTTTTTTTATCTAATTCAAAATTTAAATTTAAAATCTCTAATTTAAAATATCAAATTTTTAATTGTTAAACCACTCCATTAAATTATATCTATTAATTAAATAATATATTAAAAAATTATACATATATCACTC
>BPVZ01000005.1:719425-760012 GCA_020521535.1 Rubroshorea leprosula
GAGTTCATTTTCTAAAAGAATTTTTTTAGTATTTTTTTTATAATATTAGTGTTCATCAATGACTTCTAAAAAATTAAGAGGAAAATGCTCTAAAATTATATTGTTTTAATAAAATCAACACAATCTCATTCCTAGTTAAAAATATGTTGTTTTTGTTTTTTTCAATACAAGTTTATTAAAACAATTTAATTTTGTAGTGTTTCTCTTTTCTTTATTCATTCTTCAATTGATCATTGCATAACTTATTACTATGATATTTTGGTTTTATTATAATTGAAAAAACACATTTATTTCTAATTTTTACGAAGAATATATCAATGAAAAAGATCACAAGTAAATCTTTTTATAAAGGATAAGATTTAAAGAAAATAATTTACTATCATAAAAAATATTCTTAAAAACTCAAATCTTCAACCATAAATTTCACACCTCTAACCAAATTTCTTGATTTCGTTTCAGCTCTCCATCAATGATTTAATTATTTTTAAAACTCGAAAAGTTAAATCTATTGATAAATAAATGTCATTTTGTAAATCAAGTTTAGGGTTCAAATTTTAGAGTTAACATATAAAAAAATTAATTTTCTTAAATGTACTAAACCAATATAGGGGGTGCGTCTTTAAAATTATTTAACAAGAAATTAAAATAGAAGCACGCAAAAACTAGCCAAGAATAGCTGACTGTAAATAAAAAAAAAAATGATTAATTGTTTTTGTGGTCTATTAGTTCAAAAAAAATAATTTTTTAAAATGTATTTAGTTAATGGGAGGAGATTACACCTTTAAATTGTTCGGGAGTAATTAATATTAAAATAAGTGAATATTGATTTAGAGACACGCTCATAGTAAAGACAATATATATATATATATATTGATCAACAAAATAAAATAAAATGATAGCGATATGAAGTATACCCTTTCCAATGGACCTTCCAGAGTCGATGCAAGAATCTTCTTGGCCAAAAAATACCATGAATCGTCTCAATTTATTATAATTATTAGTGGATTCTCTTTCAAAGATTCAGGCTTTTATCACTGCGACAATTTTCATGCTGGGATGGGATTCCTCACATGCTATTGCTTAATTATAATGTCTTACGCGTGCATGTTTCATGCCGTTACACCCTTTCAACATTTGGGCTTTTAGTAAACGTAATTCTTATTGAAGGGCTTCAACCCTCAATTAATTTTAGAGAATTATATGTTAGATTAAATAATTAATTTTATAAAAGATAATTTGCTATCCTGGCACTGGCATTGGAGTTAGCCGCCATCATCAGGTGCGTTTGCATTACGACAAGTTACAATAGATAATTGCACGGCATGTTTCATATTGAACTTGATGTGAAACACCAGCCAAAATTCCCTTAATAAAAAATACAGAAGTCCTGCGGCCTTGTGTAATTAATCCTCCGATGGCGTGATATTTAATAAGCTCAATTTATATATATATATATATATATATTTTTAATTTTTAAGCTCAAAAAATTATGATGAAGGCACGATTTCTATTTGCCGCACGAACTCATATAAGTATATTTTTCTGGTAAGTTGTCATCCTGCTAATATTCCTATATTGCATTCTTTGCTTTTCTGAATTCCAAGGGACCAAGGAGTTTAATACATCATCATCATAACTAATAGTTGGGACCTACTGCTCTATGTTTTGATCATTTTCCATTCATAATGCTTGTGCTTTCTCAGGATCAGAAACAAACTCTAATTCAGGAAGTGATTATAGTCATGTTCAGAGCAAAATACTCAAGGAAAATCCTACATTGAGGATATAACAAAGATTTAGAGATTTGATTTCCCGATCATTACACTGCTTTATGGTATTGGATCCCAGATTTCGTTACCAGCCTGCCAATTATTGGTATTTTCACAAATTCTCTTAATCTAAACAAAGAAACTTGCAGCACAAACATTACTAAGATAAGAAAAGAATTCGGTAAATTGATTTTTTGACTGAACATTTTATCAGTTCCAGTTGACAAGGGAAAATTTTGGAGTAAAAAAGCATGCATTATGGTACTGAGAAAATATTTAAGTAGAACAGCAGAGCCATCTCTGGTTTAGTATAATCTAAGCGATTAAATATTTGAGTATTTAAATGAATTATTTGAATTAAGTTTGAGTTTTAACTGAGCCATCTCTCTAAATCGTCTGTTATTTTTTGCTCCGAATAAGTACGGCACAGGGCATCGCATGACATCATAGGAAAGAATCACGTAATATCTTGCGTCATTTTTCTCTAGAGTTTATTCAGCCTGAGAAGAAGTATGCACACACACACGCGCGCACGCACACACGCACACACACACACACATATATATATATATATATATACACACTTTGAATATTCTCAGATGGAATCATGGATGAGATAGAGCCATTTAGAATTAATTGGTCAGAAATCAGAGGAAGTCTGTTTTCACTATTTCAGCTTGAGGATTCTAGTTTCCTAATAAGTCCTGAAGTAAATTCTGCTAGGGAAGATTCTGATGTTGAATCTGATCAGCAGAGGGCTGCAACTGATAGATTGCCTTCATTTAGACGTCCAAGATTATCTTTATTTGGTAAAGATCATGAGAGGGAGGTGGTTGATGTTACTAAGCTTGGATCTCAAGAGCGGCATACATTTATAGAAAATCTCATCAAACACATTGAAAATGACAACCTTCAGTTGTTGAGGAAAATAAGAAATAGAATAGACAAGTAAGCATCTCTTCCCCTTCTGTTAATTTGTTTGTTGTTTCTCTACATGTGTGTTTATGACTTTATAGGTGAATGGGCATATGAGTGGGTATAGGCGGTTATGTTGATGGAGTAGTATGTTTATGTGTGGAGGCTTCATGTAAAAATAAGCAGTCATTCATGTGTTTACAAAATTTATAGACACAAGAAAAACTTGAATCTGAAAAAAGTACCAACTAGATGGATTATAAATCTCTGACTTTCTTTGCTTATATATTTTATTATTTATTGTTTTTTTTACTATATTAGCTTAAGGCTACAAAGTATCTTCGCAGTAACATAGAGAAAGTTCTTCACATTGCTTTTTGTAAACCCTACATATTATGGATTTATGAGTAGGATTAGTATGTAAACCAGACCCTTCATTTGCATCTTATATATTATTTTTTTTAATAATCAATATTCTCTATAATTTTTATTCTCCGTTAACACTTTTAATAATTTAAAACTCGTAAAAAATTTTAAATTACCAACAAAATTAAGGTGCAAATAAGAAGTTTGATTAAGGAGAAGATCTACTAACACCGTATTTCCTTTTTTCTATTGGTGCAACTCCCCTAACACATGTGTCCAAGAAATTCCCAAGAGCTAGATTTTACATTGCAGTTCTCAATTATTATTATAGCTTTTGGAACGCTTTCATAGTTTTAGGAATGCTTTCATAGTCTTCGAATGCATTCATTATTTCTATTTGCTATGACTTTTTGATGTTATGGGTTGAGTATCGGCCCCTTGTATTCCTATATATAATAAATTTTGATTCATCTAAAAAAAAAGGAGTTTGATTATTAATTTTTGTATTTTTTTATGGATTTTAAATTATAGAGAGTGTTGACTATGAATAAAAATTTTTAAGGGCATTGACTATGAGAAAAAAATAATGTGTAAGGTGTAAATAGAGGATTTAATTTAGTATATATATAAGTCTGAAAACTAATTACTATTAACAACTTGAGTTTTTGAGAGCTCATCTTAACCTAAAGAGTTGTTAGATTAGTGATGAATTTAAGCCTAGTTTGTTTCAATTAGTACTAGAATGGTCACTTTTTCTAAGTGTGGGATCATGTTGACCATCTCATTAGTCAACCTTCAACCCATTCTCACCGGCTCATATCACTTCACTTTTTTTCCATTAACATGCATTTAATCTCTTATCTTATTAAATTTGAAACTTTTAACTTTTAATTTCTCACTTTACACTATAAAGTCTTTAGCCAAAAACTTAAAAATTTGACGATTTTAACCCTTAGACCAATAAAATCCGTTAATTGTGTGCTAAAGTGAAAATAAAAAAATTTATAGATCAGTTCTCAAAGATTAAAAACGTGATAGCTTAGTCCCAAAAGTTTTTAAAAAATAAAAAATTTAGCTAACTAAAAAGAATTAATGAACGACTTTGCTACATTTTTTATATTGCTGTCACTAAACTATTTTTTCTTCCAAGATTTGCTTGAATATGTATCATCTAATATCTAGTCCACTCATGGTTGAACTTACAAATTCAATATTTGATTAATTTAAATTGGATCTGGCAGTGTTGGTGTAAAGTTGCCCACTCTTGAGGTAAGATACAAGAATTTAACTGTGGACGCAGAGTGCGCCGTTGTGCAGGGAAAACCCCTTCCAACTCTTTGGACTTCTTTCACTCAGTTCTTTTCTGTAAGTAACTCCATTTTTCCAAAATAAATTCTAGTGCTCATTGTTGGTTATGTTATATGCTTCACAAAATCTAGCCAAGTTATTGCAGTACGGTAGGATTTTGATTGCATGATAATGGACCAGATATTTCAACTGTCCATAAACTATTTCAACTGCAATTAATGCACTCAGTATTGGCTAAATGCCAAGCTTAGTCTTTAAACTTTTAATTTTGAATATTTTTTATCCTTAAACTATTTTTTACACTTTTTGGATCTTTAAATTGTAAAAAATGTACTTTTTTAGTCCATTCGCCGTTAATTAATCGTTTTAAGTCAATTTAAATATACATATTTTTAATTCTTAAACTTATAATATATGCACATTTTAGTTCATGAATATATCTTTAAAGACTAAAATGGGCAAATATGAATAAAATTAACCAACTAACGGATGGAAGAAATATTAAAGTACATTTTTCATAGCTTAAGGGCTAAAAGTGCAACAAATAGTTTAAGGGTAAAATGTTCAAAATTAAAAACTTGAGGACTAAATTTGTCAATTTACCCTGAATATATGATCCTAATGGAAGTTAATTGTTTTCAAGTCCGAATATCTTTCTTGATATTGTAGTGCACTGTTAGTGCTTATGAATTCATAACTTGTCCTTTATGGACCTTGTTTTCCAGGATGCTGCAAAGCTATTGGGTCTTAATTCACGTGAAGCCAACATAAGAATCATTAATAATGTCAGTGGCATCATAAAGCCTGGAAGGTACACTCATTATTATTATTATTATTATTATTTTTTTTGTGGAAAAAATGGAAATTATTTCTGCCATCTTTGCGTGTTCATGATGCTCTGTTTTGTTATTGTAGTCCCTTGACTTGCATTCAGTTCTACTTTTTGATTCTAACTTGATATTGTCCGCAACTGCATTTATTTCCATTTTTACCTTTTAGTGCATCCCCCTCCATTGAATCATTGTAGTTATAGCATCTCCTAATGAAAATTTCACCTGCTTTGTGTTATTTTTGTTACTGCTTCATGAATTCATTGAGAACCTGCACTATAAGTACTTTTTTTTTTTTTTCGGGTGAAATGTAAAATTTCTAACAAGAAACGAAGCAGCCATTGAGAAAATGGCTTCAACTGTAACAAAGAATAAGACTAATTACTGTACAACTGCCAACTATGAAGACTACCGGTATCTAGAGTCTAACTTTACATTCAAGCCCCCAGTTTGTATCTGTAGCTCTGTCCTTGGCAGAAGACCACAGCTTAGGAAAGCTAAGCATTGCCCAAACATAACAGGAAACATGTACTGAAGTATTAGTCTTAAATATGTTGTAGGATGACTCTACTGCTTGGTCCTCCTGGATGTGGAAAGACTTCTCTGTTGAAGGCTCTTGGAGGATATCTAGACCAGTCTCTTCAGGTTTGACACTTATCCCATTTGTAACTGTTTTTAATGAGGAGCTGAGTGTACGACTTGAAAATGAAATTGGCAGGGATCTTCAAACTGGTTTTTACATGTCCTACGTACTTGATTTCCAGTTGCTAATCCTACACTTTCTTTTTCCTTTCTCTATTACAACAGATCAGTGGGGAAGTTACCTTTAATGGTTACAAACTGGAGGAGTTTGTTCCCCAGAAAACTTCTGCATATATAAGCCAACATGATGTTCACATTGCTGAGACAACCGTGAGGGAGACCCTTGATTTTTCAGCTCGTTTCCAAGGTGTTGGAAGCAGAGCTGGTAAGTTGTATTTGTAAGTAAATGAACCATAATTTCATCCTGGTCGTCATCAAATGGATGGAAGTTTTGAAAACCCCTTTTTTTCTTTGTCTCTGAAGATATTATGATGGAGGTCATTCAGAGGGAGAAGGAAGCAGGAATTATTGCAGATACAGAGATTGATACCTACATGAAGGTATATATTTTTTTTCCCTATGTTATATGCTGGTCAGTATTGATGCAATGAAAAAATGTAAACTTTTAAAATATGAATAAATGTAAAAATGGCCAAATTTGAAAGTGCTAGTGAAAGTGTTAGGGACACACAAGCAGTTAAATATTGTCTTTTAAAAAATTGGCTTTGTTTAAATCGAAAACAACTAATAACTATAGCTTTTAGCTATAATTGATAAAACAACTAATATCTATTACCTAACATATTAAAATTAGTTTATATACTAATATTTCAAATGCCATAACTAATTTTTTACAGAAAAAATTAATGTTTGTGTGGCCCTAACACTTCAATGTGAGGCCATAACCACGCTAGCAAAAGTGGTGTGTCATGTTGTTCCTAATAGTGTTGCTAAGGCTGCTTTTTTTTTTTTTTTTTTTGACATTGGTTGTTGTGACTGTTTCTTGACAGGCAATATCTGTCAAAGGACTTGAAAGATCCCTTCAGACAGACTACATTTTAAAAGTAATTCTCTTCGACTTATTAGTGTAATTCATATGTGTACAAAATTTGAAGAAATGTTAAACTGTCTTTTGGCTTCTCAGATCCTTGGACTTGATATCTGTGCTGATACATTAGTTGGAAATGCCCTGAGAAGAGGTATCTCTGGTGGCCAAAAAAGGCGTTTGACTACTGGTACGCACGCTATTTGACCATGATGCAACAATGCATGCAGCATCATAGTGTAACATAATTGCATTTGTTGAAGTTTCAATTTTTGGGTATATTACCATTCATCTATTCTGACTCTGAACAAGAAATTCTTCCATTTAATAATGCAGGGGAGATGATTGTAGGTCCCACAAATGCTTTGTTTATGGATGAAATAACAAATGGATTAGACAGTTCAACGGCTTTTCAGATTGTTGTTTGTCTTCAGCAGCTAGCACACATCACAGACAGTACTGTGCTTGTTTCGCTTCTTCAGCCAGCACCAGAAACCTTTGATCTTTTTGATGACATAATTTTGATGGCGGAGGGAATGATTGTGTATCATGGTCCGCGCGACAAGATTCTGCAACATTTTGAGGAATGTGGGTTTAGGTGTCCTGAAAGGAAAGCAGTTGCTGATTTTGTCCAGGAGGCAAGTGCTTGTAGCTTCTAATCATTTCCTTGCTTGATATTCTAACTTTTCATTAGAATTTACATCTTTTTTGTGTTATTTCATTCTTTAATTTGCAGGTTCTTTCTAAAAAGGATCAAGAACAGTATTGGTACTGTACAGAACTACCCTATAGTTACGTTTCAGTGGATATGTTTGCTAGGAAATTCAAGAGATCTAGGCTTGGAATGACGCTTGTGGAGGATCTTTCTGTGCCATATGATAAATCTCTAAGCCATAAAAATGCCCTCTCCTTCAGGGTGTATTCTCTTTCCAAGTGGGAATTGTTCAGAGCTTGCATGTCAAGAGAGCTTCTTCTTATGAAGAGAAATTCTTTTATTTACATTTTTAAAACAATTCAGGTTATAATTCCCATCTCTGCATTGAGTGTATTCTCCCATGATTCTTCCTCCCTACTGCCCCCTTTCCTATGTTCTTTGCTTGAAAACTGTTAGTGATATTCCTATTAATATTAGTATGAAATTAAACTATTTCCATCGTAGTCACTATAAATCATGAAAACACCCTATCCTCTGTGTGCAGCTACTCATTGCTTCATTCATCACAATGACTGCATTTCTGCGGACTCGGATGGAGATTGATATTCTTCATGGGAATTACTACATGGGTTCTCTTTTCTTTTCTCTCCTTGTACTTGTATTTGATGCATTTCCAGAGTTGTCTATGACTGTTGCAAGACTTGAAGTGTTCTATAAGCAGAAAGAGTTGCAATTTTACCCAGCTTGGGCTTATGCCATTCCAGCAACTATCCTAAAAGTGCCTCTTTCTTTTGTGGAATCTTTTGTTTGGACATGTCTTACTTATTTTGTCATCGGTTACAGCCCTGAGGCTAGGAGGTGAGTTTCACATGTAAAGGAATTAGATGTTTAATTTGCCTATTTTTTGGTAATTAGACATCCTAATCTACCCTCCCCATGATTGCCTGTTGCATAAGCATCTAATGTGTTCATGAATTACATTTTAATGCTTTACCACAAATCCTTTGATATCTTTCATTTAGTCTTTCTATCCGAAATCAGGAAAAATCTTAGCTTATGTACGGCTTGCTGTAATTATCAATATTCATGACCTTACTCTTCATGGTGTTGGAATTCTGTATGTACAAGAAATCTTAGATTCTGACTGGACGTTGATATTCTGATGTGTCTTTAGGTTCTTCTTCCAGTTTATTCTACTTTTTGCCCTACACTTATCATCAACATCCATGTTCCGCTTCCTGGCCTCGGTCTTCCAGACTGTGAATGCTGCTATGACAGCTGGTAGTTTTGCGCTAGTGTTAAGCTTTCTATTTAGTGGCTTTGTCATCGCCAAATGTAAGTTTAAATGTCTTTTCTTTTTATTGATTTAGAAGTATCAACCACAGAATAACTTAATCTATGTTTTTGGTTGCAGCCTCCCTACCTATCTGGTTGAAGTGGGGGTTTTGGTTTTCTCCTGTGTCATATGGGGAGATAGGACTTTCAGTCAACGAATTTTTTGCTCCACGATGGCAAAAGGTGAGTCTCTAATATGTGGATGATTGATTACTGGTAGCTGTCTTTCAAACTTATTACCTCTTGATATCATGTAAGGTTTTTTATATACTTTTTCTTCTTGATATCATTGTTATCTCTGAAAGGGGTATAGCCTCACCATGATTTTCAATCAGGTGCTGACGACTCTCAGTGTTTTCTTTTCAAGTTTCCACCTGTCAACTGTGAAGATGTTTTCGTTCCCATTTCCATTTTTGCTTTTCAATAAGCTTTTAAAAGCAGGTTCATGCCATACCCACAGACTACTAGTTCAAAGCTGAAGCCGCAGGACTTCTAACTATTTCCTGTTTTCCATTTCATGAATCTTTAAGGAGTCAGTATACTCCTACTGCCATGTTATCAGTCTCTTGATTATCAGCTATTACATTTATAAATCAAAAGTTTTTGATAAAATTAATAATTAGTTAATAAAGAAACTGGCTCTGAAAGAAGAACATGGAGAAAGATATAGATAGGAAGGGATGGCAAGATAGAGGACAAGAGAAAGAGAGATTTTAGAGGGAAAAGGGATGGGAAAATGTGAGTATATCCAGATTACACAATTCTTATGCTCAATCATATGGACATATATCACATGATAATATTTTCTTATCATCTGCTCATGGTATTACCCTGTGTAATCTAACGAAAGTTCTGATTGAGTGCTGAATCTATGCTTGTTCTTGCTTCTAGGTCCTCCAGACGAACACTATAATAGGGAAACAGATACTGGAAAGCCGAGGACTAAACTTTCATGAATATATTTCCTGGATATCACTCATTGCCCTGTTTGGATTTGCTTTAGTGTTCAATATTGGCTTTATCTTGGCTTTAACTATTTTGAAGTGTATGTACTTATTTCTTTCTTTTGTCTTGAAATTTTTATTTTGATGGTAATGAAATTTAGATTTGAGGAGTAGTAGTTTAACTTATTGCTCATTTAATCCAACAATACACATGCAGCTCCAAGATCTTCTCATGCCATTATTTCACAAGAAAAGCTTTCCCGTATGCAAGGAAGAGAAGAAAGTGCAAGTAAGGAAGAAAAGTCTAGGAGTAACTGTCCAAAGATTAAAAAATCTAGCAAAGGTCGGTTCATGTTCTTTCTTATTGTTTTCATTATGCTCCCTACATTCCTTTCTGTGCATTATACATCTTTGCTCATTTACTTATCACTGTCCTTTTCTTAACCAACAGCTAGGTTGGTCCTACCTTTTCAACCCTTGACGGTGGTATTTGAGGATCTGCAGTATTTCGTCGACACCCCCTTGGTAATCAGTCATTTTGTTTGTTTCGAGGTTCAGCTTACTGCAACATGCTTTATAGCCATTTAATGTATGGTTCTCATTTCAACCATCATCTGCTTCCTTATGATGATAGGAAATGAGAGAAAGGGGGTTTGCTGAGAAAAAACTACAACTTCTCTCCAATATAACGGGTGTCCTCAGACCTGGTGTTCTTACAGCATTGATGGGTGTCAGTGGAGCAGGGAAAACAACCCTTCTGGATGTTCTTGCTGGAAGAAAAACAAGTGGTTACATTGAAGGGGAAATAAAAATTGGAGGCTATCCTAAGGTTCAAGATACTTTTGCTAGGATTTCTGGCTACTGTGAGCAAACTGATATACATTCCCCTCAACTCACTGTGGAAGAATCTGTCATTTTTTCGGCTTGGTTGCGTTTGGCTTCTGAAATTGACACAAAAACAAAAGCTGTAAGAACTCAACAATCTCATGTTCCAATTTTTTATTTATAAATTGCTGAGATAATCTGTGATGGAATTTACTTTAACATTTCTTGATAGGAATTTCTGAATGAAGTACTCGAGATCATTGAGCTTGATGAAATTAAGGATGAACTGGTTGGCATACCTGGGGTTAGTGGTCTATCAACTGAGCAGCGCAAGCGGCTTACAATAGCCGTGGAGCTTGTTGCCAACCCCTCAATAATCTTTGTGGATGAACCTACAACTGGCTTGGATGCACGGGCAGCAGCTATTGTCATGCGAGCAGTCAAGAATGTTGTTGACACAGGAAGAACCATTGTCTGCACAATTCACCAGCCAAGTATCCATATATTTGAAGCGTTTGATGAGGTGAAATGTCTGTTCTTCACATATTTGGATGAAAAGTTGATGCTAACTTCATTTAGAATTCATTTAACTGCTTCTAGGACAGTCTTGCACTCAATACCGTATGTAGGGTCAATTACTCAAGTTATTAGGAGATGTGCTCAAAAACTCACTCTGCACCACTCCCTCTAAAAATTGTCTTCTTTTTTATTTCCCTTATTTCTAGCACGCTGTAGCAGCTAACCAGAGAAAATTGGCAGCATTTTGTTAATCAATATTGCTACGAATTTTTTGTTCTCCAACCCAGATGCCAGCCCAAATAAATATGACAGTCCCGGAGCATTTACCTTCATCCAGAATTGATTTATCCATAAATAGAGAAAAATTTTGAAGCTATTTATTTTTCAGGTGCTGCTATAGCATGAATTGGGAAATTCTCAAGCAATTAAGTGACAAATTTCAAAAACAAGTCTTGGAGTTATGTTAAAATGTTTCTTTTATCAAAGATGAAATAATGCTTCAAGTAGAAAAGAGATAGAAAATAGTATTGCTCTCTTGATGCCCTTTATGTTCATTGTAGTTGATTCTTCTGAAAACTGGTGGGCATACAATATACTTTGGACCACTGGGACAGCATTCAAGCAAGGTTATTGAATATTTTGAGGTTAGTTTGTCAAAGATGTACTTGTACATTGTTGTGTTAAATTTTCGTAATCTCCTTTTCTTCTCCCTGCTACTTTCATGTCTTTTATCAATCTTATTTTACAAAACTGCTTTTATCAACAGGGTATCTCTGGTGTACCAAAGATTAGAAGTAATTATAACCCAGCTACCTGGATGTTAGAAATCACTTCTAAATCTGCTGAAGCTGAACTTGGTATAGATTTTGCCAAAATATACAAGGATTCTGCCTTATATCAGTGAGTGAAATTTCAATAATGTGATTGATGTTAACATGGAATAACTACTTTATAAATATTCTTACTAAGTTCAGAATCTGGCTAGTATACTGAATCTTGAATAGTCGCTTGGAGCTTTTATTTGCAACTGAAGCAACAGGAGTGGAGCTGTTGCCACTGCCTATTATTTGGCCAATTCCATGGTGCTATTAGGATCAGCTTTGGAGCTTGCTGGGATAGGTTCTAAACAAAAATATTTTATCTCCGTTTGCAGGATCAATCAAGAGCTCATAAGGGAGCTGAGTACTCCACCTCCTGATTCCAGAGATCTGCATTTTCCAACTCGCTTCACACAAAATAGTTGGGAACAATTCAAATCCTGCCTATGGAAACAACACTTGTCTTATTGGAGAAGTCCTTCTTACAACCTCACGCGCATCATGTTTACACTTGTGACATCTTTGCTTTTTGGTGTGCTCTTTTGGAACCAAGGACAGAACATGTGAGTATGTGCTCATTTTCTTTGTTTTTTAAGTCATTTAGGAATCAGATAAATTTATTGTACCTTGCTTCATGCACCTTCTTAAATACTACGAGTGTGCTTTCCATTAAGCTGTTTTAGAATTCTATATGGATCCTGCTGCAGCTCAAATGCTCAATAGTTCAGTTCGCTATAGATTCGTGAAGTGGCTTCCTACATGCTGCATCCCTTCTCTGCCTGGCAAGCCTCTCTAGCTTATAATCAGTGATATTACTCCATGACTGGGTAAACATGAGCCCTCGCAGGGAGCTCAAGAATAAAGTATTCCCCAATTTGATCAAATCATTTTTCAAAAAGTACTCTTACTATTAGAAATTTAGATTTTCCAGTCATGTTCCATTCTATGACAATATTTTGAAGGTAAATGGATAAATAGGCGTTTAATTTCCAGTACTTTTACACCATAGGGAGCTTATGACCATGTATGTTTGGCATGCTGTAGAGTAGGAGGAAGCTAAAAATGTGATATCTGATTTATGTGAGATATGATATTAAGCTTTCTGAATGACAGTACTTGTTCAGATATCTGATTCTTGTTTCCCTTAATTTCAGCAATAACCAGCAGAATTTATTCGATATAGTTGGTGCAATGTCAGTAGCAACAACCATGTTGGGTATAAATAACTGTCAAACAATTTTGCCTTACATTGCAACAGAGAGAACAGTCATGTACCGCGAGAGATTTGCAGGGATGTACTCTCCATGGCCTTATGCTGTTGCACAGGTAACGTTGGGTGAAGTTTTCTCAGTTGGGTTTTGATTAGGAGATATGATGAATCAAAGTATTCTTATTGCTGAACGTATAAAATACTTTCACCTGCAGGTGCTAGTTGAGGTTCCTTATCTGTTAGTCCAAAGTCTAGGGTTTCTGATCATTACATATCCAATGATCGGATATTATGGAAACTCTTACAAGCTTTTCTGGTATTTCTATGCCGTGTTCTGTACATTGTCATACTTTAACTACCTAGGAATGGCACTTGCATCATTGACACCAAACTTCTTGGTGGCTGGAATTCTAGCATCAGTCTTCTACACAATCCTTAATCTTTTCTCTGGATACATAATCCCTCAACGGGTAAGTAGTCTCTTAAAAACTATAATTGCAAGTTCTCTCTCAAGCAAATATTACAGACAGCATTTGTAGTAACCTTAATGATTGTGCAGCAAATTCCGGGATGGTGGATTTGGTTGTATTACCTGACTCCTACATCTTGGACGCTGAGGGGGATGCTTACCTCGCAATATGGTGATATTGATAAGCAAGTTGTGGTATTTGGGGAGACTAAAAATGTGGCTTCATTCATAAATGAGTATTTTGGGTTTCACCATGATCAGTTGGCAGCTACAGCAGCTATCCTCATAGCCTTCCCACTGGCACTTGCTCTTGTTTTTGGATATTGTATTGGACGATTGAATTTTCAACGGAGGTGAATTATCCTGTAGACTGTGCAGGAGCTCTTGCTGTCTTTTATTCACAATGTAATGGAAAATAGTGTCATGACGTTGAATAATCACGTCCTCCCCTCCGGGGAAAGATAACCTTATTCTCTTCTCTAATGTAACAAAAAAAACTTATAATTAACTATGAATAGGCAAGGCTATTGGCCAAAAGTCAAGTTTAGCACTCATTAAATAAAATTAATATTTTTAAATGTATCAATTAATCTATGTATTCAAGATAGATAGAATTACGAGTGAAAATTAGTGTAAGATTCCTTATTATAAATGAAAAAAATGTGTTAAAAAGTAATTATTTTGTGACCAGCCACTGGACTGATACAGTAGTAAAAAACTTATTAATACCCATTAGCAAATGCCAATCCTTGCTTTTAAGATAATGAAATATTAATTTACATTTTACAGTAAGTTTTATAAATGGATAATGATTGATTAATGTTTAAGAATAT
Organism: Rubroshorea leprosula; assembly: GCA_020521535.1. Lineage (NCBI taxonomy): Eukaryota > Viridiplantae > Streptophyta > Magnoliopsida > Malvales > Dipterocarpaceae > Rubroshorea > Rubroshorea leprosula. The sequence continues at coordinate 733,849 of BPVZ01000005.1, forward strand.
TAGAATTTAACAATTAATAAGTTATTTTAATTAATTAAAATTAAATTTTAGTTATAGATACGGGATTCCACAAAATTGCAAAATCAAAATTAAAAAAAAGAAAAAAGAAAAAAGAAAGAAAAGCCTAGGTAACATTTTATGGGTTCGGGGTTATTTTCTTTGAAACCCTTGTTTTGCAGGAATTGGATTATAAAATAGAGTCTATTAAATCTGAGATTGGAGAAGGCAGGGTCCACTCCCATGGTTAGTGTTATACCCTAAATCAAGTTCCATGAGAATCAAAACACGTGAAGACATTTTAGAAATAGTTTTACCAAAGTTGATTAAGATAAATCTCATTAGAATAATAATATCCCAAACATTAATTAAATAAAATTGTATTCCTAGAATAACTGTATTTAAGCATCTTATAAATACTTTTAGGATCAACTTAAAGAAGTAGATTATCTTCTATCATCATTCTCTCTTCATTATAAACTCTCTCTATCAATAAAGATCTTGGTTCCACACAATCTATTCTATTTTTTAGTGTTAACATTTGGTGCCTATCGTGGGGGCTCAGCACTTTCAGTCCACAAATACCACATGAAAAATTCAAAAAATTCATCACGACCTCGTAGACGTATTCCAATCTCCAAAAGCGAGGGCAAAATGAGTGACTCTTTGTCATCAAGAACAAACCCAAGAAATACTATTAATAAAACAAAACCATCAGATTCAACCATGGCATCACAAATACAGAAACTTACACAAGACATGGAGGAGACGAGGCAAAGTTTAAAAGCAATCGAGTGAGCCATAGCATCTATGACAAAAACTGCTAACACCTCATCGCAAGAAGTAAGGCGTGAGCGCTTGTCACAAAGCGATGCCAGGACATTAGAGGGGAAGGAGCAAGATCCAACACAGGAAAACAACAATCAAGATGAAAGTTACGTACCTTCAAAACCAACAAAATTGATGATCGAAACGAGTCTGCAACCATCCTCAGCTTTCACTCAATACAATTTTCGAAGCAAAAATGTGATACATCGCACACATTCAAGCCAAAGAAGGGACAGCTAGCAAGTCCATAAGGCTACATTTGCCGCAACAAAACCACAAAAGGTAGAAACACAGGTTCATGATAACAATATTGACAAAGAAATTGAAGCATTGTGACAACATCTAGCAAAAATAAAAGCAAGCAGGCAGAGGTACGCAGAACCAGCACACACAACTTCAGTAAAAAAAGCCTTTATGGACAAAATCATCAAGGAACCTGTGCCATCAAATTTCAAAACTCCGCAGCTAGCTGAACACAATGGAACTCAAGACCCAGTGGAACATGTGCAAGGATATAGAATGGCAATGATGGTATATGGAGCCTCGAATGCTCTATTATGTAAGCAATTTCCAGCAGCTTTTAGGAAAGCTGCGCAGGCTTGAGCTCCTCGAAAGACCAACCATTATCTCCTGACAATCAAACAGAAGACAAGAGAGTCACTAAGAGCCTACATAGTAAGATTTCATAATCAAGCTGTGCAGGAACAAATTAAAAACTTACTAGATAAGTTTCATATCTTTTTACAATATTTAAATATTTATTTTCATAAATTTATCAAATCTTGAAAGCACTAACAATTTTTTCATGTCTCTAAAGTAATTAAGATAGCAAAATCTATATAGCTTGTCTTTACTCTAAACTTGTGCAGTAGAGAATCTTAAGATGATATAATATGCAACCAAAAGCTACGCAAACGAAAGCTACAAGCAAGTTTGGGTGTACATTAAATACCAAGTAGAAGTTACACAAGTAAAAGCTGTGAGCAAGTTTGTGTGTACATTAAATACCCAAGCAAAAATTACACAAGCAAAAAGCTGTGAGCAAGTTTGGGTGTACATTAAATACCCAAGCAAAAGTTACACAAGCAAAAAGCTGTGAGCAAGTTTGGGTGTACATTAAATACCCAAGCAAAAGTTACACAAGCAAAAACTCTGACCAAGTTTGGGTGTATATAAATACCCAAACAAAAGTTACGTAAGCAAAAGCTGTGAGAAAGCTGCGAGCAAGTTTGGGCGTACATAAATACCCAGTAAAAGCTACACAAGCGAGGCTACAAAAGGTTAAACAAGAAGTACGAAAAGCTAAAGAAGGATACCTTGTGAACCTCCGCATCAATAGAATTACTCCTACTATGAATAGTTTTAGCAGAATCCTCTACGTCCCAAAAGCTACTCAATCTTTCCTTTACTTCAACTAGAGATCTACCTAGCTGAACATACGATGGACCTTAATCATAAACTTTCTCCAACTTTGGATCAACATAAGCCTCCACAGCAACATCTTGATGAGCTTGACGGCAAGATTGAAGTAACCCAAGCTACCAGAAAGAGCAAAGGCTCTACCCTTAGGAGACTTCTTAGAAGACTAAATAATAGAGGAAGACGAAGCTTGAAGAGAGGAAATCTGTGCCCTTAGATCCGAAATGGACCTCTCCAAAGCAGAATTCACAGAGGTTCAACAAATCCTTACTTCTCTCCCGCATCCTAAACAAATCAACAATAGCATGAGGAGCCAATTGGGGTAGACTAATGGAAAATCCATCACAGATTTTAAGGATAAAAGGATGCAAAAGAAAACGCAACCCGCATGCAAATTGAGCCTTGTAGACACACATATCAAAAAGAAGGCATTGAAATGCTGTGCATGCATGGGATACTGAGGAGGAAAAACCTACGGATCCATCAAGATTCTCTTTATAAATCTCATCCACATCACAACGATTGTTGACCCAAGACGCCTTGTCAAGATCACAAAAAACCTTTGCCGAGCCTAAAGGGAGAACAACCCTTCCACCGTTCGAAGAAGAAACCAAAGGAACCTTTAAGAATAGAAGGAATCACAAGATCCCTCTCCACATGGCGTGAAGCACCTTTCACATCAAACTTCCCATCTGCATTATGGGGAAGGCAAAAAACATAAAAAAACTTAGATAAAGAAGAAGAAGGTGGAGTACCCATGCCATCAGCAGAAGCCAAAATCGGCAAAAAGCCAAAAGCAAAAGGATCAGTAGCCATGGTAGGTGCAACCAACGCAACATGAAATCGGAAAGGGTCTACCTACAGAAAGAAGAAACCAAAAAAGCAAAAAGAAAGAACAAAAAGAAAAAATAAAGAAAGAAAACAAAAAGGAAATCGAAATGAAAAAGGAAGTCAAACAAAAAAGAAAAAGAAGAATCAGGAAACCCAAGAAAGCCCCATTTGAAAGACAAAAGGATAAATTGCATAAAATCCCAAGGAAATAGAAGTTTGAACTTGGAAGGACCTATCGTACTAGTAAACCCTATAATGGGGGCCACGTGCATAAAAAAAGGCTGCCAAGAAGTAAAAAATCTGAGAAATGCAATTGTGGAGATATGGAAAAATCAAGAAAGGACCTGAACAAATGAGCACAAAGCTACAGAACAATTAATTTCAACAATAATTTTTTAATGAGGAAACTGTGCTAAGAATCATGAAGGAAAAACCTGTGCTGCACTCGTTTTTCCTTAAGTTAGATTTTTTATCCCATGGGGTTTTTTTTTAGTTAAGGTTTTTAACGAGGCAGTCACAATTGAAAAAGTGGAAACTTGCGCAGAATTCAAAACCAAGATCAGCAGAACAATAAGCAAGACAAACACCTATTGAAGTTTTCACTACCCTCAAACTTCTTCATTGGAGGGGGGGGGAGGAATGTTATACCCTAAATCAAGACCCATGAAAATCAGGACACGTGAAGACATTCTAGAGATAATCTTATCAAAGTTTGTTAGGATAAATCTCACTAGAATAAAAATACCTCAAATACCACTTAAATAAAATTGTCTTCTTAGAATAACTATATTTAAGCATTCTATAAATACATTTAGGATCAACCTAAGAAGGTAGATTATTTTCTATCATCATTCTCTCTTCATTGTAAACTCTCTCTATCAATAAAGATTTTGGTTCTACACCATCTATTCTATTTTTTAGTATTAACGGTTAGCATTGTACAGCTGATACTTTCTCCTTTTCATGCTGTCTTTTGACTAAAATTTCTGTCTGGAGAGGCAGAAACAATGTGTAGTTAGATTTGCAGAGCCAAGAGCATGGCATGGATGCCCTCTTTTTATTTATTATTACCGATTATGGAGATGGGGCGGCTTCTCAACTTCAGTCTCAAGCTTCCGCCACGGAAAGCTTCATGCTTTAGCGGTGGGGCAAGGTGCACGTCTTGTTGAATTATTATTATAATGCCCAGATTCTTAAATTCTATTTCCCTCCCCAGGATCTTAACTTTTTAATACTCATGAACACTATGTCGTGTTTTGTGGGTAGATATTCAAAAAAGTGTTTTGCAGGTTATTTGTCTAAATTTTTTACGGAAGACATGTTTAAAATTTTATTTTTCAATTAATAATTTTAAAAACTAAATGTTTTATTGAATATTCTATTAACACATACTTATTTTTAAATTGTTTTAATAAATCTAATCATTTTGTTGATTATAAAAAATTTAATAGGTTAAAATATACATAGTTATTCTAAATTTATGTTTCAGATTATATATAGGTACCAGAAAAAAAAAAAAAACTGTTGTACTCCTGCCCCATGCATCTTTTGTAATTAAAAAGAAATGAAAACGTTTTGGACATTTAGCTATTAATCGGGGGATTTACCATTCTCTAAAATACTCTTGATTTGAGAATACTCATTACATGTTTACTAAGATCCAATATTTGTGTGAATGTACCATATAATATTGTATTAGAGGATTCTTAGCATGTTATCTATCTTTGAGGAATGCATGCTGAATTCGTAAGTACTTGTAGAGGAAACATCATCATGCCACTTCTTGAGCACGTACGTACTGTAGATTGGGAATGAACTGTTTGAGTTGACAGGGGAAGAATGTGGACTAGAAAAGATTGTTGAAGAATTTTCAAAATATTTACAGGATTTGGGTTCGAATTATAAAAAGTTGATTTAAAGCAATTGCGCAAAATGCATTTGAGAAAGTGTAACTTTGGTTCGAATCATAATTATATGATTCGAATCATTTACGGAAAATCAAAATCCGAAAAGTTACGATTTTGGTTCGAATCACATTTTTCTGATTCGAACCATTTACGTCAGAATAAGAGATAAAATTCAGATAAGTTTCTGAAGAGAGTGGATAACTTTGGAAGGCAATGAAACACGTCATTTGGAGTTCAAATTAAACTAAATGACTTTTGGAAGAGTTTCCAATGGCTAAAAATTGAAAAGAAGTGTTTGTTCCCAATAGACATCTTGAAAAGAAGTGTCTATTCCAACATACATCTTGCCCTATAAATATGGAGTTATCTCTTATTCTCTGGCAGAGTCTTTTTGAACCCAAAAATATCTAAATAAAATAGCCCCTTTTTTGTAATGTGATTGCTCGAGAAATCCCTATACAAAAACTATTGTTTTATCGCTTTCCAAAGGATGGTTCAGTGGTTGATCTTGCTAGTGCAAAGGCTAGATTAACAAGGCGCTTTATTGTATCCTATGGGCATTTCAAGTTACCCCTTTTGCATACTAGATTTGGTGGGGGCGAAATTAGCCTAAAGGAAAGTGGCATTTGTAGCACGCCTTGAAGCCAATGATCTAATGATCTATTTTCTAACCCCTTATTTCTCCAACAATCTTTAGGCTAAATTCCTGAGTTTTTTGAGATCATGGCTTACTGGATAATTGAGAAGAAACTTGCGCTTTAAAACACATGTGAAGCCAAGGAGATTTGGTGTGCAATAGTGACAAAAGGAAAAGGGATTTCTGGTGTGATTAACCCATCTACAAAAGTGGTGGTTTATTAAATTGATTATAGCAATTGTGTGACAAAGCAATCATGTAATCAAATTGTCAATGAGTGACGATGGATGAATCAACCACAGGATGCAAATAAAGTTTTTGAATTATAAGGTGATGATGATGCATGATATCAACGTAAAAGGAAAACAAAGTGCTGACAGATTGAAACTCAATACATGAGGAATAGGTACGCAGAATAAGTTTATGCTCTTGATTGCCATGAATTTTTTCATATGATTTTGTTTTGAAAACCTTCAACTGATGATCTTAGTATAAACTAAGAGAAAAGAGGCCAAGTAAAAAGGCTCTCAGTTTTGATAAGTCATGAAGGATTTTATCCTTGTTTAAATGCTATCTCTTAATGAGATCATTTGTAGAAACTAGTGCAACCTTGTGCACTTGACTGATTTTTGGAAGCCTGGAAAGGTGGTCCAAAAGATAAAGAAATATGGATTTAAAAAATCATATAAACAGCAAGAGTGAATAGCTCTTGGCCATGGAAAATGAATCTAATGATTTGAGTTGTTCCAAAATTTTTTGTTCAAATCACTCAAAGATGATTCGAACCAATTATGTAGGAAACTCAAAAAGTATCAAGAAGATTTGAAATATTTTTGACTGTCCTAATGTGCCTCTCATGAAGAATGTTAATGTCATAAAATTGACAAACAATATTTAAAATGGTGGGAACAATCCTAGGAGTGAGAGGAATAAGGACTAAAAGTCCTTGACACATGAAAAGCAAATAAAATTTAATTTGAAGTGGAGGAAGCAAGAATTCCACTTGTTCATGATATTACAAGATTATATAGCACTGTTTAAAAGTGACAACACTTGTTCCTGAGAAAAAGTGATAGCGCTTGTTCTTCGAGATGTTTACACTTTTCAAGAGTTCATATTATTTTAAGACATTCTTATATGAATGTGTATGATGACTAAAAATAATAGGATGTCATCAAGTGCTTATAAAGACATTTTTAAATAAGGTGATCATCATAATTTTTGCAAGGTCTTGTGTGAATTAACTTCATGAATCCTTGATTAAAAGGATTATCAAAAGAAAAATTCACAAGACAAAGAGAGGGATGGGTCTCAAGTCCATTGACAAAGTCACACATGATGGAATCTCGACTTAACGCTTGATAAAAACTTCAAGTCTTAAGTTCAATGAGTAAAGTACATCATATGAATGCAACTGCAAGTACTCAATTTATCAATAATACCATCCCAAGTGGAAGAGTACTTGGTAACCACATGAAACAAAAAGGAGGATGAGTTTTACTCTTAATAGGTCCTATAACAGATTTCTGTTGAAGTGCTTAATGTGGTGGCACTTTTGATGGGATCTACCTATATGAGTGGAAGTGGTGCCGCTTCTAGGAGTTGGAGACTTGACTCTAACAGCACTCATGAAAAGGATACAGGACACATGGCCAGTTTTTGTGTCGGTGGATGCTGAATTCCTTTTTTGGAAAGCTTGAAGTCTTGTGTGTGACATGTGCCCAATTAATCACTTAGAATCGCTGGTTCAAAGCATTAGTCTACCATGCAATTCTGATTAACTTTCCAACACATGTTCACTAAGTGAAAGGTTCAAATCGGAGATACCTTCATGTATGCATAAAATTTCAAAAATAATTGGTGGGCTATTCTATTTTGAAAATGGTGGGGGAATATTGAAGAATTTTCAAAATATTTATAGGATTTGGGTTCAAATCACAAAAAATTGATTTAAAGCAATTGCGCAAAATGCATTTGAAAAAGTGTAACTTTGGTTCGAATCATAATTATATGATTCGAATCATTTACGGAAAATCAAAATCCGAAAAGTTACGATTTTGGTTCGAACTACATTTTTCTGATTCGAACCATTTACGTCAGAATAAGAGATAAAATTCAGATAAGTTTCTAAAGAGAGTGGATAACTTTGGAAGGCAAGGAAACACGTCATCTGGAGTTCAAATTAAACCAAATGACTTTTGAAAGAGTTTCCAACGGCTAAAAATTGAAAAGAAGTGTTTGTTCCCAATAGACATCTTGAGAAGAAGTGTCTATTCCAACATACATCTTGCCCTATAAATATGAAGTTATCTCTTCTTCTCTGACAGAGTCTTTTTGAACCCAGAAATATCTAAATAAAATAGCCCCTTTTTTGTATTGTGATTGCTCGAGAAATCTCTATACAAAAACTATTGTTTTGTCGCTTTCCAAAAGATGGTTCAGCGGTTGATCTTGCTAGGGCAAAGGCTAGATTAACTAGGCGCTTCCTTGTATCCTATGCACATTTCGAGTTACCCCTTTTGCATATCAGATTTGGTGGGGGCGAAATTAGCCTAAAGGAAAGTGGCATTTGCAGCACACCTTGAAGCCAATGATCTAATGATCTATTTTCTAATCCCCTATTTCTCCAACAAAGATGAGGAGCATGCCGTTATCATGCCTAGAAAGAAGGAGGGTATGCCCTTATCATGCCACTTCTTGATGACGTCACATTGGGAACTAAACAAGTGCCTTAATCTTGAGCACCTGCTGCAGTTGTTTTTTCAGAAATGCCTGCATCAATTCTTTAATATGACTGAGTAAACATGTAAGCTGAGTGATGAAGTCAACTCTTGTTTATTGTAACCAAGTTCAAGTCAGTTATTAATGACAGTAATGATAGAAATGATGATGCCTTTCTTATTTCATTAATTTCTGTTTTTTTTTTCTTTTTATCAGCAAATTTCTGTAGTTGATAATGCAGAAACTACATAAATTGATGAGGTAAAATAATGCACCATGTCTATATATACGCATCCTTCCAGTATTCTATAGAAGTTGACAACTCTCTAGTTAACAATATGTCTTAGATGGTTGGCGCAGGTGACATATAGTCATTAAGAATTGACTTGTCACAGATTAGAGGGACTCAGAATTCATTGTTTCAGCTTGAAGATTTCAATGTCCAAAGCAATTCCGAACTGAGGTATGCAAAGGATGCTGCTGCTGTTGAGTATTTTCAGCAATGGTCTGCAATTGAGAGATTGCCCATCTTTGAAGGGCTAAGATCATCTTTGTTTGATAATGATAGAGGAAAGCAAGTGATTGATATCACCAAGCTTGGATCACTAGAGCGGCATATATTTGTAGAGAAGCTCATCAAACACATTCAAAATGATAACCTTCAGTCGTTGAGGAATATAAGAACTAGAATAGACAAGTAAGCTTCCATTCACCTTCTTTCAGTAGTGGATATATATGTAAATGGGTCTGCATGTACATCTTTTTGGTAAATATATTGTCTTTTCTCCTTTCTTTTCCCTTCTTTGGTACCCTTTTCGCCGGAATTGGTGAGTTCTTCTTATATTGCAAAAATCCCAACAGGGTAATTTCAGGTATACCTAGGTTCATATACTCATAAACTAGTACTCAAAATGTAAACAAAGTATTAAATCAAGCAGTCCTGAAATTTACTAACTGCAACACTTGTCTCACAATGCCAGAGAAGGGAGTAATTCTCTGTTGAAAGATTCTATAATTGCGTCCTGCCATAAGAGATAGATTGTTGCTTAACAGCAACTTGTGTAGCCTCTTTGCTTTCCTTCTTTGGTACCTTTTTTGCTAGTACTTTTTCTTTTTATTCTGTTGGTTGAATATATTTGTTGTCTTAGCTAGTATATTATGACAGTACTAATAAATTCAATATTTGAAATTTGATTAACATTAATTGGATCTTTGAGAGTTGGTGTACAGCCGCTCACGTGAAGCCAAGATAAGTATCATTAATGGTGCTAATAGCATCATAAAGCCTGGAAGGTATACTAGCAAGATAAATGTTTAAGTCAACTTAGCTCACTTTCTGTCCAGGGCAGTTGATGAGCAGGTGGCAAAGTCCACTTGCTTCTCTTGGATGGTGGTGCCGGCTTGAGGGTTCAAACGCCTACCTAGCCTTCCCCTTCTTCACCCTGTAAACCAAAAAAACTTAGCTCAATTTCCGGAAGAAGAAAAATGGATCATTTTTAACTAATTTATGCCCCTTTTTTTTATACTCATATGTAGGCTTCATGTGGTCCCTTACCTGCATCAATTCTTTCTGTTTGTTGTATTTGACCAAATTAACTGCCTATGTAAGCTTCACGTTACCAGGATTTAACAGGAAAAATGAGCTGAAATAGCCGTAGATCTGTTGCAAGATGATTCTACTGCTTGGTCCTCCTGATCTGGAAAGACCTCTCTGTTTTAATTTAGCAACAATTGTTGGTGATTAGCATACAATGAATTTTTGGTGTCCACCTACTAGAAAAAATGAATTCTTAGCAGCATGCTTGATTTTCATGTTGAGCTGCTTCTTTTGTGTAAAGACTTAAGAATTTATTCTTATAGAAAAGTATTTAATTCTTCCAATTGGTCCTAAAGTTTGAATTAGAAAAGAAATTTTAAGAAATTGAATGACAAGAATCTCAAACACAAGTCTCCAGAGTTTGTTAAATTATGTTTGTTACTGTTATCAAACAGAAACTATGCTACATGTAAACAGCATTTGATCTCCTGATGCTTTTTACTTTGATTGTAGCTGATACTTCTGAAACCTGGTGGACATGTAATATACTCTGGATCATTGGGAGAGAATTCAAGTAACGTTATTGAATATTTTGAGGTATGTTGGTCATAGAAGCACTGTGCCTTTTGTTTTTCTTCTCTTTCTAATCTGTTACTTGCTTGCCTTTGATAAATCTTCTTTTGTGAAACTGCTTTCATCAATAGGGTATATCTGGGGTACCAAAGATCAGAAAAAACCATAATCCCGCTTCTTGGATATTAGAAGTCACTTCTCCATCTACAGAAGCTGAACTCGGTGTAGATTTTGCTCAAATATACAAGGGTTCTGCTTTCTTTGAGTGAGTACATTTTCAGTAATTATGATGCTGATGGTATGAAAGTTGAATAATTTGGTTTATCTAATTTGATTTATCCCGATGTGAATAAAAACTTTATAAACTTTCTACTAAACTCCACAATATGGCTATTGTACCCAATGTTGAATCTGATTTTGCAATTGAAGCAATAGAAAGAGTTGGAATTTTCCAGCTGCCTATTTTGGTGAATTATATGGCACTATAGTGGTGGCAGCATAGTTGAGTATGCTGTGTTTGGGAATAAACATAAGTTTTTGCATTCTATTTGCAGGAGAAGTCAGGAGCTTGTGAGGCAGCTGAGTACCCCACCTCCTGGATCCATAGAGCTGAATTTTCCAACCTTGTTTGCACAAAATGGTTGGGAACAATTCAAATCTTGCCTTTGGAAACAAAACCTTTCTTATTGGAGAAATCCTTCTTACAACCTCACACGTATCACGCATGCCCTTGTGACCTCTTTGATTTTTGGAATACTCTTTCGGGGCCAAGGAAAGAAATTGTGAGTGTATATATGCTTATTTTCCTTTTGCTTTTAGTCCTTCAGGTGAAGTAGAATTGGCTTGGTTGGTAGATGTACTACCTCTCGTCCTGCAAGCCTTCTAGCTGGTGAATACAGTCCATGTATTTATTTGAGCTGGAAAATGTAGTTGCTTGGTTGAGCTTCTTTATTCTTCCAAGAGTAATGGTTACAAAATCGGACATTTTCATCTAGTGTATAATATAGATGGAAAATATTTCAACATGTGGACATTTAACATTCAGGATCACGTATGTTTGGCATGATGTAAAGTTGGAAACTGGAACATGATTATCTGTGTGAGATAGGTTTTCAGTCTGTAACTGAAATAATCTTTCAGATATCTGATTCTCTCTAATTTCCTTAATGTCAGAAATGATCAGCAGGATGTATTTAATGTGGTGGGTTCAGTGCATGCCAGTATGATCTTCATGGCTATAAACAACTGCCAAGCTGTCTTGCCCCATGTTGCAAGGGAGAGAAGTGTCATGTATCGTGAAAGATTTGCAGGGATGTACTCTGCTTGGGCTTATGCCTTTGCACTGGTACCGCTTCCTCGAGTTTTCCTTTTAACCTTATTAGGACATATCTTGGGTAAAAATTTGCTGAATTTGAATGCCTACTCGCAGGTGGTAGTTGAGGTTCCCTATATATTAGTCCAAAGTGTTGGGTATGTGATCGTCGCATATTCATTGATTGGTTATTATAGATCTGCTTATAAGGTTTTGTGGTACTTCTATGCCATCTTCTCTGCTTTGTTGTGCTACAACTACATGGGAATGGCTCTCATCTCTTTGACACCAAACTTCATAGTGGCTACCATATTTGCATCAATGTTCTTCAGACTCACAAATATCTTTTCTGGGCTTACAATCCCCCAGCCGGTAACCTACTGTCCTCCAGAAAGAAGAAACTCTTCTAATTTTGTTCTAAAGCATTCTAAACCTTCGTGTTTATCATTCTGCAGCAAATTCCACGGTGGTGGATTTGGTTGTATTATCTGGTTCCTACTTCTTGGACACTCAAGGGGTTGCTTGCTTCACAATATGGTGATATTCACCAGGAAATTGTTGCATTGGGGGAAAGGACAACAGTAGATTCATTCTTAAATGATCATTATGGGTTTAGGCGTTTAGCCATGATCAGTTAGGAACAACAGGGGTGATTCTCATAGCCTACCCCCTGGCATTTGCTTTCATTTTTGCATTTTTTGTTGGACGATTGAATTTTCTGGGAAGATGAACCAACTGCTTCTACTCTAAGCAATGCAGCTGCTGGTTTTTTGTCATTTATTTACAGAATAAAATCTGTTCAAGTTATCAACACATTTTCGAGGTCAGAAGTCAGAACCCCTCGCCTCCAACTCCAAGACTCCGTTTGATGAATGTTTCTTTAATTTTCCCCTTAAAAGTTAAAATACAACATTAGCTAGGATGCTCAACTCCAGGACCATTCAATCATTTACTGCAAACCGTATCTTTACAAAATAAGTAGTACACATCAGATGCAAAACACCGGCCATATTAGATTGGTCATCATGAAATATGGCTGTTGCTTGGTTTTGACTTTTAGAACCAAAACCAAGCACATAGCCACGGCTCTTGTTCATGCCTTTTCATTTGAAAGAGACTCACAGGTGAACCCCTCAAACACAAGCTTATTTATTATGTCCCTAAACTTGAAATAATCTTCTGGTTTGTTGTAAACTTGATATGATATTCGGGCATACCCTGTTACTGGACCAACTTCCCCATCCTTTGGTGCTCTGTAATAGATGGGAACTTCAACAGCAAACTTGTCCCTCAGATGTGTTCTCAGTTTCAGACAATCTTCACTGCTCCAAATCCCCAAACAAGCAGGCAAGCCAACCATGATCATACTAGAGCACATCTGTGGTGGACATCCAAGATGGGTTCCCCATGCCTTTGCCAACATCTCTCCCATCTCCACAACCCCTTGATGATTCCTCTTCTTGATTCCCTCAATACCACCTTCAAACCTATTGATAAACTCAACAGCCTTTGGAACCACCAACTGAGGACTGTAATCCCTATTCCCAATCCAAGCACTCTCTATAGCCAACCCATTTCCATACACATGGGACACCACCGGATGATGCAAATTACAACTACTTTCTACTGACCTCTTGCAATACAGGAACGCCACAGAAGGAGGGCAAAAGAACCACTTGTACAGATTACTAGTGTAAAAATCAGCTCCAATTTCCTTGACATCAACATCAACACAACCGATTCCATGAGCAGCATCCACAAAAACCTGGTCAACTCCCTCTTCCCTACAAATCTGAACCAGCTCCTTAACAGGAATCACAACACTAGGCATGGAAGAAACATGATCAATCACTGCAAACCTAATTCTCCTACCACCCGTTTTCCCTCTCTGTAGAGTCCTCCTGAATTCCTGCACTATCTCATCAGGTGAAGTAACCGGAAAAGGCAAGGGAACCTCAATAACATGCCCACCTGCTCGCGTGATGTGGGCTTCCATCGACTTCTTCACAGAACCATAAGCATAGTGAAGCATCACGGCTGCATCCCCTTTCTGAAACCTCCCTTCCGCGAATCCCCAAGCGATCTGCTGCAGAAAAATAGATGCAGCGGTGGTGGCGTTATCTACAATAGAGACCTCGTCGACGTGGTCGGCATTGATGAACTGTTTGATAAGGGTTCTAGACCGGAGGATGCCGGGCTGGAGGTGGTTGACATAGAAGTCATCGGGCTGGCAGAGGAACTGAAGCTGGATTTGTTTCTGGGCGGAGAGGACTGAAGCGGGGCAGGAGCCGAAGCTGCCGTTGTTGATGCGGGTGACGGAGGGGTCGTGGTGGGAGAACTCGGAGAGAATCTCGGCAGGGGTAATGGTGGAAAGAATTTTTGGCTTCTTGGCTATGTGGGAAGCAGGGTCAGCTGCGAATGTGCCGTTGGCGGTGGGCTGGGAGTCGAGAGAGGAGGCCATGGACGTGGATGTGGCGGAGGCGAAGAGGATGATGGTAAGGAGGGTGAGCAATGAAAAATGTTGCCTTTATTTATTTACAGACATTGAGAGTGGTGCCAAATCTGATGTTCTATAGCTGACATGGATAGTAAATTATCTAAATATCGTGCTTACCCCTTTTTGTTAAAAAAAATAAAAAATAAAAAGAAATTTTGAATTAAAATTATGTAATATACAAAATAAAATAAAAAAGGATTGTTTTTAATTATGCAATTAAAGTGAAAAGAAAAATATCTGACATGGATTAGGCGCATTCGTTCTTTAGAAAATCAAAGGAATCTAAGACTTTCAATATATTTTATTTTATTTATATAAATTATATTGAAGGAGATTTATGTATATAATTTGAAATTAGTCAACCAGCCCTTTTGATTTTACGATTTGTGCTTAACTCTTAGTATTTAACTAGGGTTAGGTGAAAATTTAAATCTTATTAATTACTTAAATATATATATATTTTTAGATAAGAGTAATAATTAGAAAGTTAGTGAATTAATTGTTAATAGTTGATCTTTAGATCGGGTGAACATTTCATCTTCTCAAATGAGGCGTACGATCATCGGGCCGTATTTTGGTGGAGTTTACGACGGTGGTAGAACTCGAAACTCCAACCACCATCTCACTCAAATACTAAGATTTGGGAGTGAATCATTGGGTCACAAGACCTCATTCTTAAATATTTATATTTGATTTACGAATGATTGGTATTTCTCTCAACTAATGGATTAAATTTATTCCCTTCCCTTTTCTCTTATAATTGTCTTTTTCAAAAAAAAAAAAGAAGATGTTTATTAGTTAGATTTGTAAAGAATTAAATAAAAAATATTTAAAGTTATATTATTTTAATAGAATATTATAACAAAAATTAAAATAAATTTTTTGCTTCTTTGAAGGCTAATGTTTTAGATTTTTTAAGACGATGAACTAATTAAGGTTCCCATTATATCCACTTACGCTGTAAGGTGGTTGCCAACGCATTTTCCCCTTCATATTAAAGAAATGTTGTCTCTAGCTCAAATAATCTCTTATTGGGTTATGGATATGATAATTTTTTGGCTAAATTTTTTTCAAATATAACTAATAAATATTTTTTTCATATAATTTATTGTCCTTTATATGTTAGAGGTTTAGCTGTTTAAATCAATGTCTTTAAATAAATGAATATTAACTTGTGCAAATTCTTATTAGTTATAAATTAATTATGAATATGTTATATGAGTGCAATAATTTTTTTTAGTTTAATATTTTTGTCAAAGAAAATTCAATTAAAAGGTCAATTTGTGCCAAAATTTCTTGACAAATACTTATTTTGTTATTAAAAAATGTAAAGATACTTAAAATCCCTCTCCACTCTCTTAAAATCTCAAGATAAAACTTTTACTTTTTCTTTTATTTCAAAGTCTTGAGACTTGACTAAAATATCAAATTTTAATTAAATTGTTGAGGGAGAAGCTGGTTATTGTATATTTGTATAACTGTAAATTAAATTTGAAAAACGATTGAAAAGTGTTAGGAAGAAGGGGAAAGGATTAACCAAAGAAATTAAGCCAAAATGGGAAATGAATCTATGGATGATGTGAATGTCCAACAATATAATTATGGTATCCAGCACAAAGTCCATGACTTTGAAAGGGACATCGAGCATACAAGTTGTAGATAATAGATAACTGAATGGGTGTAAGAAAGGAGGGTGATGTGAGGCCTTTTTGTGAGTGGTAGGCAGCGGAGGGTAGGGGTGGGCATTCAGGTGGGTAACCCGTCGGTTACTTGGTAATCGAACAAAAAAAATAAATTTGGTTTAGTTTTAATGATTTTTGGGTTTTATTATTTCAGTTTTGATATTAATCAAATAAATTTTGGTTTAGTTTTAGTTGAACCTTTCACAAATCAAAAACTAAAAATAAGTCTTATGAAAACCAAAATTTAGATAAATATGATAAAATATGAGATAAAATATAATTTATTATTAAAAAAATGATTAATATTTATTTAATAAAAACCAAAACTGAACCAATTTTATTGGTACCAAACAATCGATTTGTAAAAACTTCGGTTCGATTTTGATTTTCAAAATTGAAGAAAATTTTTTTTGGTTATTTTAAAACCGATTTCGATTTTAACCAAAACCTGTTGTTGCCCAACCTCAGGTAAGACTGGGTATTTAAAACCGAACCGAAAAATTATCCAAAAATCGAATTGAAAAAATGAATTTGGTTCGATTTCAATGGTTTTTGATTTTTATTTTTTTGATTTTGATGTTAATCGAATAAGTTTCCGTTCAATTTTGGTTGAGCCTTTTAAAAACCAAAAACCGAAATTAAGCCCCCTAAAAATCGAAAATAAAATAAATATGACAAAATATAATAAAATATGTGATAAAATATAATCTATTATTAGAATAATAATTGATTAATATTTATTTATCAAAAATCAAAATCAAACCAATTTTATTGGTAACCAAACCGATTAATTTTGTAAAAATTTCGATTCAATTTTGGTTCTCAAAATTGAAAAAAAAAATTGATTATTTTAAAATCGATTTCAATTTTACCCGAAATCGATTTTGCCCACCCCTACCCCCAGGGGAGGGGTCATTTGAATGCAACAAATTAAATAGGGTTAAATAGTTTTCGATTATTGCAAGTTTGGGCTTCGACTATTACTCTATTCCAAAAAATAAGCGTATTCCATCACATTAGTGATTAATGCATTGAATGTGTATAACTTGGACTATTACTATATTCTTAAAATAAAAGCATATTCCATCACATTAGTGATTAATGCATTGGGTGTCTGTGGCTTTTGAGCCTGCTCAAGGATCAAAACCAATCAAGCAAGAGTAGTCCATCCATATCTTCTCTGAGAATTAATGACTTAATGTGTATCTCATAAAATAATTACATAAGAAAAATAAAATTGAAGGATTTAATTTCTTTTTTCTCCCTTCTCCTCTCCTCTATTTCTCTCAGCTCAATTATAAAATAATTATTAGATAAGAATAAGTCTGTTAATATTGAAACTTTATTTTTCATCTTATATGATGATTAGTAACTCTTTTGTTTACTTCGATTTCTTACTTATTTTAGAACTATATAAAATTTAAAAGTTGTAAACAACTTTGTATTGTCCCTTCACCACTAAGTCATAATCTATTTTGCAATTCAACTTAATTAAACTTCACTGCCTCCTCAACGCAAGAACGTATTGTTCAAGGTGGATGAATACGGTTGTTAATAATTCACCTGTTATGTAAGGTTTGTTGGTCCATAACTGTATATATTCTTTACTTAAAAGAAGTTCATAGATTAACAAGGAATTATGAAGACGATTGATCCAGTTAGGCAAGTTGATTAATAACCTCCTAAATCTAAACCAATAAAATAAGAAGTGTCACACTCATACGGCAGCAATAGCGTATCATCTACCTAGCCTCAAAATTACGTGGAAATTTCCCTGCAACTTCTTTTGTCACAACACTTGGTGATGAAGACAAAAAGGTCCTTAGCTTTCCTCTCCTTGTAACAGATTTTATAAGGTCTCGTAGTTTCCTTCCTTCCCCCATTGGACACAACTGAATTCTTCACTCCCACTTCGAGGCTTGCCAGAAGCAGCAAAGAGGTTTGAATTGAACTAACATGTTGTTTCTTTATGCATGGATTCTTTTGCTTTTTTTTTTTTATAGATATATTGATATATTTTGTTGTAAAAGAACTTAAATTTTTGGTTTTTGGATATGGGGTTTGTGAATTAGTGTGTAATCTTTATTCTTTAGGAGTTCCATCCATGATCTTTTTCGAATTTTCAGTTTTTCCCATGGTTTTCCCCAATTTCTTTCTCTGTTGTCTTTGCTAACAGGAATTCCCTTTCCCTAATATGGAGCCAAAAAAACTTCTTCAAGTGGTTTTCTGTTTATGGACGTTTTCATGCTTACTTCTCCCTAGTCCCTCCACTGCTCTGCATAGAGTTGCTCTGAGGAAGCAGCGGCTGCACTTTGATGCTATTGAGGCTGCCAGAACTGCCAAAAGGGACCCAACTTGGGCTGCAGGAACCACGCCTACGCTTCATGGCCTGGAAAGTTCGGATGGAGAACTCGTTCCTCTTAAAAACTATTTGGATGCCCAGTACTTTGGAGAAATTGGTATTGGCTCACCACCTCAGAATTTCACTGTCATATTTGATACAGGCAGTTCTAATATCTGGGTTCCATCTTCAAAATGTTATTTATCTGTGAGTTTCTGCTTAATTATATTATAACTTTTTAATACTAAGCTAAAATTAGTAACAGGAGATAACGATAGTTATTTGCAGCTTGCCTGCTACTTTCACTCCAAGTACAAGTCAAGCCGATCCAGTACATATACAAAGATAGGTAAATGTCATTTATTTTATTTATTATTATTATTATTTTTTGTTTTAGACTTTCTTCATCCTGGATATGGTTGGATGTTAATTATTCATAGCAACCTACTTATTTGTATTTCCTGCAATACAAGTTAAACTACAAAGTTGTTGACTGTGATTCAGGAAAAACTTGTGAGATAAACTATGGATCTGGATCAATATCTGGTTTCTTTAGTCAGGATAATGTTGAGGTCGGGGGTCTTGTTGTCAAAGATCAAGTGGGTTTTCTGTTGCATTTTTCATTTTTAATTTGTACTTTAGTTTGCAGCAAATGCAAGTAACACTTGTTCTTCAGGTTTTCATAGAGGCTACCAAAGAAGGAAGTCTCAACTTCGTTTTGGCAAAGTTTGATGGGATCCTTGGGCTTGGGTTTCAAGAGATTTCTGTTGGGAATGCTACACCTGTATGGTATGTTTTCTTTAAACTTTAATTCTTCAATTTTAGTTTGTTGGATGTACTGATTCATGAAAATGGTACAGGTATAACATGGTGAGCCAAAACCTTGTAAGTGCACAAGTCTTCTCATTCTGGCTCAACAGAGATCCAGAGGCCCTAGAGGGAGGTGAAATTGTTTTTGGTGGTGCTGACCCAAAGCATTTCAAGGGAAAGCATACTTATGTTCCAGTTACTCGAAAAGGTTACTGGCAGGTGAATGAAATTGAAAAGATTGTTTTGAATAGACTGTCTTCCTCATATTCCTTCCACAAAAGGGATAAATCAATTCTCATTGTCGTTCGTTTGTTTTTCAGTTTGACATGGGAGATTTTCTAATTGGAAACCATTCAACAGGTGATCTCACAACACCTCGTCTTTCATCATAATTAGCCTTTTCTTTACAATGTGGTAAACATTATACTTTATCGCTGAAAAAAATAAGGTGTTCTTCTAAACTATCAAATATCACTACTTTCCAATTAATTTGTATCCACTTTCAATCAAAGAGACTGCAAGCTTCTATGTGTATGCATGTCTATCTAATTTGTCCAGTCAAGGTTGTCTGTTATGTATTACCTAACAATGTCAATGATGCTCTCTGATATTTGATCTGTTCTAGAAAACCAGCACTAGTTCAATGCCTTTAAGCTGTTGTAAAATGTCCTAACACATTCCTGAAAGTTGTTTATCAACATTCTTAGGTGTTTGTGAAGGAGGTTGTGCTGCCATTGTGGATTCAGGGACATCTCTTCTTGCTGGCCCAACGGTATGAGCTCTCATTCTGGAGAGACTTAATTTATTGGAAAATTACCTTCAGGTTTAATCAATCATCTAGTCTCTGTTAGTTAGTTCTTTAATATTACGGTATTATTCTTAGTGAGTTGCTACTATTAGTCTATTATCATCCACTGAGTAATACTGCTTATTGCCTTATTGGTCATAATTTCAGGCTGTTGTTGCTGAAATCAATCATGCTATTGGAGCTGAAGGGGTAGTTAGTGCTGAGTGTAAGGAAGTTGTTTATCAATACGGAGACCTGATTTGGGAGCTTTTGGTATCGGGGGTCTGTATATCTTCTGTTCCTTTTCCCTTTAAAATTTTTTTTTTAAATTAAATTTTTTTTATCTTTTCTGTTTCATTTTCAGTATGGATATCTATTTTCAATTAAGGAAAAATAAATCATGTGTGCAGGTACAACCTGGCAAAGTATGTTCTCAGATTGGGTTATGTACTCCATATGTGAGGTCAGGAGCTTAAGCTGTTTGACATATTCTACAGCATCATTATTTTCTTTTCACAATTTGCTTTACTTTGCATGCTGTTTATACAATGCTCCTAAAAATCTGTTGCAAGCAAGAACCACAACTAAAAAGGAAAAATACCAAAATTGCAGTTTCCTGAAACAAAATTCAATGTGTTTTCTTTGATATGCTTTTGGATGAGACTCTTTTAGAAACATATTTCAAAACACATGTTTCTACTTTTTGCATCAAGAGGCTTATGGGTGCTAATGAGTTTTCATAATGAACTTGAAGCTAGCTTAGGCGGCCTCTAACCTTTGCTTTCTCTGTAGCAGTAAAATTAAAACCGTGGTTGAGGATGAAAACATGGAGGGATTAGAAGCAGGGAACAGTGTATTATGCACTGTCTGTGAGATGACTGTTATTTGGATGCAGAATCAACTTAAACAAAAGCAGACAAAGGACAAAATTCTCAGCTATGTGAATGAGGTAATCATTCCTTTTCAAAGTCATGTGCATTATGGCAATATCCATGGGAAGCATATTGAGAATGGGTTTTGACCTCTGACAGCTATGTGAGAGCTTACCAAGTCCAATGGGAGAGTCAGCAATTGACTGTGATAAAATTCCAGGCATGCCAAATGTTACATTCACAATTGGGGACAAACCATTTAAACTTACTCCAGAGCAGGTTAGATATTCTCTATGTTATCAGTTTGATAAGTCATGGTAAAGCATCTTGAAGGTATTTTGGCTTCAAAAATTCTGAAACATCTTGGAATAAACCTCTGCTCATTCTGTAAATGCCATTTGCAGTACATTCTGAAAACTGGAGAAGGTGCTGCTAGAGTCTGTATTAGTGGATTTATGGCTCTGGATTTGCCTCCACCTAGAGGTCCTTTGTGGTAAGTAATTTCAACTTGGATTTTATTATCATGATTTCCCACATCCAACAAATATGGCTTCCCATGATATGAGTCATATATCCCTAGTTCTTTTGCACAGACTCTGATTTGTGATCAAATTAATTGCATGCAGGATTCTTGGAGACGTATTCATGGGGGTATATCACACTATTTTTGACTATGGCAATCTTGAAATAGGTTTTGCCGAGGCTGCCTAGTTAAGCTTGTGGGGATTACCTCTTGTTGGCATCATCAGTTCATTTTGTTGCTTCAAGCATCAAGGAGTCAATGGTTAATGGCGTTGTAAATTACCACTACCGCATCGCATTAGGTTTCTAGGTTTCCATGTAATGTGAGTTTGTACTAGGCTTCCAGTTCAATGTTGATGCCGTTATAGTGCATTAGGGAAGAGGTGTCAAACATTCTGTTTACTTTCTTAGCTCATGGAATGGAACAAATTATTAGGAAATCCAGAGCGATAACACAGTTCTGTTTGCATGAACGAGAAAAGGACAAATGCCAAAGCGAAAGCCAAAGAAAGGCTGACTGCTTAAAATCCCAACCATAATCGGCCTAAGCTTAATGATAATAATACAGTTCTTAAGTTTCCCTTAGTGGCATTTGGTCGAGCAAAGCACCCCCAGTTGTTGGAATTTTACCTCTTAAAGACTAAAAAGTAAATGCTTCAGCTGCTTCAATCGGGGGAACCTCTGTGTTTATCAATACCTTATAAAATGTTACACAGACCAAGAAAAGGAAGCCAAAAGATTATATGGTAATGTTAATGTCCAAAGTTGTAATGATATCCAACTTAGGTCTAAAGTTATAATTAACAATACAGGATATTTCAAATAATTAGAAGTTAGCAAACATTGTCCACGAAGACAAGGAATGGGAAAAAAACAATCATTACATGAGATACAATGCTGTCTCCCAACTATAAGGGGTGTTTTTCACTGTTCTTCATCACTATCATTTCCAAAAACAGATGCAACAGCAGCTTTTGGTTTCTTTGCAGCACTGCCAGATGCACCCTGCAAGATAATTGACAAGCACAACAATGAGAAGTTCATCAATGAAACTAATCATAATATACCTGTTAAAATGAAAAATTAAACAGAGCTGGTAATAGATTCATGAGGTAATGAGAAAGCTGCTAGAAACGAAGGATTAGAAAGTTATCAGGTATTTTAATGTGATGAAAAGGGTTGTGATATATATTATGTTGTTGCAAAAATGAGAAGATATAGGTAAAACCAGTAGATGAGATTCTCTGCATTCCATGAATGGTAGATTTTATGAGAACATGCTTGTCTAATGTTTTAGATTAGGATTCAAGTAGGCAGCTTTGTCTAATGTTAAATACTTCTCAAGTACAATTACACAAATTTGTTAAGCTTCGTTTTGTGTACCTTGGAGGTGATTCCTTTGGAAGAAAAACCAAACTTTAACGTCTTTCGTTGATCCTGATCAGCAAGCAGAGTAGCAGTTAAAGGACTAGATGCAGGAGCAGACCCAGACTCTTCACGTTGCTTCTGCTGCTGATGGGCACCAGCCCTATATGGAAGTAAGAAATGAACAAAAATATAAGGAAATGAAAAGGGTTACCAAAGATGATTAACATTCCTACAACATCCCCACTGAAAATGTAAAAGAGGAAAATGAAAGTGAAATTAAAATCATAAAGGCAAAAGAAAGAGCAATTAGCAGATTACATTTGGGCAAATTTGGCCATCTCCCTCTCTTGACGTTGCTGTTCTCGTCTTTGCCGATCATCACGGCTGCTGCTACCATGCATGTCTCTCATTTCTTTAAACCGCTGCAAGAATCACCAAATAGCAGACAATGAGGGAAAATGTATCATGAAAAATAAGTCAAGGAAGAAAGCACAGAACAAGAATAAAAAATGGGTCAATCACCTTCCTGTGGTTGTGATCATAAGAGCTCAAGTGGGCCTCAAATTCCATCGCCAACTTGTACTGCTTGTTGCAAAGATCACAATAGAACACCTTGCGTATTTCTTTCACCTCAGATTGAATTTTCTGCTCACGTTCTGCTAAAACCTGAATTTTCATAATGTGCACGAAGCAGGGAGTAGAAGCCACCAGGTAATAAAAACTGCATGAAATTGACAAGCGCTTCCAAGGTTGATGTTCTCCTATGATATACCATTTCCAATCAGAAGACACACATATATGCTATGTGCTGCCTTCTGCTATTGTAGGTCGGTTTCACAAAAAGTAAATCATCAACCTCATTTTATTATCTAACAACTTGTACAAAAAGTCATTGCCTAAAAGAATAACTTCATACCTCCCGCTTCTTCACTAGTTCTTCTGTCTCCTCAACCTCAACATCTAGTTTCTTACGCTGGATATTCTCTTCTGCAGTGAAGAAATCATCCTCTTCTTGTTTTCCTATCCCTAGCTTTGGGTCTCTAATCCCAGATTTTATAGGCTCAACCATTCCTGTCCATAAACCACAGTTGTTAATAAAAAGAAAAGAAACTTAACCTGTCATAGAGTACAACAGAGATGTAGGAGGATTTGTTCAAAAACACTGTCTTGTTATAGATCACAATAATGAAAGGATGCAATTTGGACTTAGGAATACCACAAAATTAAAAAATAAAATAAACAAAGGGAGAAAGGGGCAGTTGAACTTATTTCATTTGCAAATATATGCCCAAGTTTCCAACCATAGGACCCCTGGGAGTCCAGAAAGTGCACGTGCAACATCGCTATTTACATAAATGCTTGGATGAATATCCAGTATCTAATATATCTATTCTATCAAAACATTTAGCCTTCTAGACAGAGAAGGTAAGATTGGAAAATGATGGTAAAAGAAAATGCTCAAGGAAGCAGAAAGGGGAAATAATAAGAAGCTCATGAAGGACATACCCTGTTCATCCTTCCCAAGACCCTTTCCCTTCCACCCCATTTTCTGGAGAAGCCTAAACCCAACATTTGATGATGTCAACTTTGTATCTAGTGTTGCTTGTTCCACATTATCAAGATCAACGTTTTCTGTTGGCTTTTGATTAATAGGCAAGCGAAAATCGTCTGCCATATCCTCAATAAGTGATTCTTGATATGCCTACATACCATAAAATGCAGATAACCCAACTTAACATATCAATAAAACACAAAACAAAACTTCAATGGGATTTGCAATTTGATGCAGAATTAGTATGGAGATAAAAAAAAAAAAAAAAAAAAAGTATCTAAGATAAAGATCCATCATACAAGGTGTTTGATTGATTACCTGATCTTTCTCATGCTGCCCCATACCTCTACCATCGTACCATCTGTAGTCCATCTTGAATCCTAACACCTACAATACAAAGGGGGAAAAAATTGTGAATTTAGCAGTAAAATAAAAAGAAACCCATCTTCTTCCTTTACAAATAAAAACAATTTTGCAGAGGTAACATCATTTAGGGTTTCAATAAGAACTTCACAACTTAAAAAAAAATTTTTTTTACCGATTTTGGAATTGGGTTTAGGGAATTAGGGTCTCCTAAAACAGCTGGATATTGCAATTCCGTCGTCTAAATAAAAATCGACACAACAACAACTAAAAAAAAAGGAAATTAAAAAAAAAAAAACCCATAAATTTTACCAAATAAAATGAGAAAAACTAATTGAAGAAAATGTTTGGAAAACCCAAGAGACGAAGGAAAAGCAGAAAAGATACGAATACGATCCACGGAATCAGTGATACAGAAGATTTGTAGATTACTTTTTCGATTCAGTGAAGCACTGAAGTGCGCGAATATCAGGTGGAGCCAATGCCAATTGCCAAGACCCACCATCCTAAACCTTAAATTCCGATTCTTAATTATCATTTACACTGTAATTTCCATGGATTAGCCCACATTTCTTCCGGGCTTAGCCCACATATATTGACTGGATGGATTAGTATCTCATTCTCAACTACAAAAGTTCAATGTGTACCGTAGACGTTGACTACTTAAATAGTAATTTTTTTTTATTAAAAATAAGAAATTTTAACTTTTGAGTTATATGGAATGTAAGTGAGAAAAAAAAAAGGCCTATTATAATTGTATCAGTAATTAAAAATTTTAGTGTTTATATTAAATTTTTTTTTTTTGTGTTATTGGTCGCACAACGGGAGGGCCTTTTCCATCCCTTTATTCCAAGGTTTTTAAAACTGGATTGGTCATTGGACCGTTTTTAGGTCTGATTTTTGGTTTAATTGGTTTAATTGGTTGAATTGATGAACCGATCGATCCAAACAGCAAGGAAGATTTGATGAGAGGAGCAAGCTGCAAGCATAGATTTTTTAATTTGGTGTTGATAATTTTGTAATTTTGTTAAAATTAAAGGTTAAAATGGGTATAAGAAAGGAATGGGAATGGTGAAATTAGAAAAAATTGAAAGAAGATTGCATGAGAAATCGAATCGGTGGTTTTTTCGATTCCATCGATTCCACCGGTTTTCATTGGTTTTCATCGGTTTTTATCGGTTTTGATCGATTTTGACATCAAACGGTTTTCTTATGTAGACCAAACCATTTTCATCACCGAGTATCGGTTCGACTGGTTCAACCAACCGATCCGATCCGATTTTAAAAACCTTGCTTTATTCTACCTCACTCGCATATAGACCTGGCAAACGGGCGGGTTGGGTTAGGTTAGGGTCGGGTCAGAACGGGTAACGGGTCAAAATGGGTTGGGTTAAAACGGGTCACAGGTCAATGAAGGCAGAGCCTAACCCGTCCATCACGGGTCACGGGTCAACCCGCTGGTTGACCCAATTAATTTTTTTTTCTTTTTTTCTTTGTAATTTGTACCTATTACAATTTAAATTATTTTGGATGGTTGATTGGTTTCACAATCCAAAAATTAACATTCAAATACCACCAAAATTGTAGAAAAAATGAGCAGAAAATGCA
>BPVZ01000005.1:782048-799427 GCA_020521535.1 Rubroshorea leprosula
AAAGCTACTAGCAACTAGCGACAGCGATCTGAAATCGACAGTGTGATGATATAAAAATAATTTTTTGTATTAATTTTTACATAATTTATATATATTATGTCGATTATATAATGAAAAGTAATTTTTTTATTTTTTATTTTATTTTCTTGATATGTCAAGTGATTTAAATTTAAAATTTTTTATTTTCAGTAAAAGAAGATTACTATTAAATTTTATTTTATTTTATCGATATGTCAAGTGATTTAAATTCAAAATCTTTTATTTTTAACAAAAAAAAATTATTACTGAATTATTTATATCATTGGCATAATTTTTATATATTAATAAATAAATAAATTTATTATTTAAATAAAACATAAAATCATACTAAAAATAATATAAAAAATATTTTTAACTTATTTTTTTAATCTTGACATTATTTAATAAAGTTTAAAAAGTATTTTATTTTGTAAGTATTATTTATTTTTAATAAATTTAAAATTTTATTAATGAAAAATTTAAAACATCATCTATTTGAGTGAAATTTAGGAAGTGTTGAAAAAGCTCCCTCCTAAACATAACGAGAAGAGAAGTACTATGTATACTTTTTGTTTTTGGCACTTTTTGTTAATAATTATATAAAAAATTATTATGTAATTTGAATGGTCTCAAATTATATAATTTAAAAGTATTAAATAAAATAAACTTTTATAATATTGAGATTATAACTCACTTTAGTAATTTTTATTTTATAATTCATTTTAACATAAATATCAAAATTATGATATTCTAATTATAACATTATTAATTCAATCATTAGTTCAAATGAGAGATTAAACTATTTAAATTTAAAATAATATATGAACCAATAACATCACAAACACTCTTTGGTTAAAATTTTTCTATTAAGAAGCATGTATGATTTAAAAATAAGATTAGTCTCTATTAATTTTGTCTTAATAATATAATAATTATAATATTAGGTAAAATTCTAACCTTCTAATTATAACATAATATTCCATATTAAGTATTATGATATATATAATGTGGCATAGCTGTTCATTTTATCCCTGCCATCTCAGAGGTGAAGTGGGGAAGTTAAAGCAGCAGATGAAATACTGACTCAAATGGCTGTGGCTTTTGGTAATCTCTCTGTTTTTGGTCCCAACACCTCTGCAAGCCTTTCGCCGCATTCTGCGTCACCTTGGGAGAAAATTCCTCTTCTCTTGGTTCGAGTCGACCTCAAATACTTGAAGATCCCCATTTCACAGCCGGCTTTGGATTACCAAATTTTGACTGCCCCAAGAAACCCAAAGTTTTGCTCTTTTTCATCATTCATTTATTGGGATTTCTTGGTTGACTTCTGGCAGTACGAAGGATGATACTATATCCGTATCTGCTCTCTTCAACTGAGGGTTTTCAATTTGTCCTGGGTTTTAAGCTAATGATTAGGAAAAGTGCAAAAGATTGAATTTTTAAAAGGTAAGGGAGCTTGATTAGGAGACTTGTTGTTTCTTTGGGAGTCATTAAAGAATTAAAGGTAAATGGTTTGACTGATTCTTTATTTTTAATTGAATTGAATTCCTTGTAAAGTTTTTCTTTTTCTTTACTCTATTATTTGCCCATAAGGACTGTTGTATATTAAAATGGAAGTTTTAATTCTTCTGTAAATATAAAAGTGGTAGTAACTGTAAAAAGAGTGTGAATGTGCCTTTCCTTTTTCATTTTTTTTTTTTATAAGTTGTGGTCGGATTGTCTTGTAGTGGGGGGTTTTCTTTGTCAATGAAACCTTGTTGTCTTCATTCATGTATAAGCTTTTGGGTACTTTGAAGAGTTAGGACCTGTAATGGAAGTGTACCAATAATGGCTGAGTCCTTGAATTTGGGGCATTTCTGAGAAAGAAACACTTTTTTTCCATTTTTCAGTTCGTCATGCCTTTGTCTGAGCTATATCAAATGGCTAAAGGGAAGGTTGCATCTTCTGAAGAGAAGAACCCTTCATGTTATACCGATCTTTCCTTTGAGTAAGTTCAGCTTTCCTCGGCTCCTTCAAGTTTGATCTTATTCAATTCATGGTTGTTTTTTATTTATATTTTGCCCCTATCTATGTTATAATGCAGACCTGAGGATGACTTTTTTGAGCTAGTATGGGAAAATGGTCAGATTTTGATGCAAGGTCAGTCAAGTAGAGTTAAAAAGTTTTCTACCAGTAGTGGCTTACTATCTCATTGTTTCTCATCTCACTCTCCTAAGACCAGAGATAAAGATTGGGGGAATGGAACTAGTACAAGAATGGGAAAATTTGGGGCAACAAACTCTGCTTTGAATGAAACTCCAATTTCAGTGCCGTCAGCTGTGATGGGTTTGACTCAGGATGATGACATGGTACCATGGTTGAATTATCCAATCGATCAATCTCTGGAGCGTGAATATTATTCTGATTTTTTGCCTGACTTATCTGGTGTCACTGTAAATGAGTCCTCCACCCGTAATAACTTTGCATCTCTTGATAGGAGAAGTGACAGAATCCCATCAGTCAAGGATTCCCGGTCTGTTTCTGTACATAATATTGTTAATTTTGAACAAGGGAACGTGTCAAAGGTTTCTGAACCAGCAGATGGTGAAGCCGCTAGGGGTAGTCAGTTATACTCAATACCATCTCCACATGTTAAACCAAGAAGTGTGGATAGGATTAGTGATGGCATTAACAATGTCTCCAACCACCATGTTGTTTGTGGCGGTTCAATTGGGGTTAGAACTTCAGCTGGTGCTTTTGAGGGAACAAAATTGCAGAAGCAAGATCCATCACCACCTTCTAATGGCCCCGGCCTGATGAATTTCTCCCATTTTTTACGTCCTGCTCTTGGTAAAGCTCGCGTACAAAACATAGGTGCTACAGCTAACGTTGAAAGAATGAGAAGTAATGAGAAGGGCTCTGCTGCAAGTAGTAGCAACCTTTGTGAGTCCACTCTGATTGATTCAAATAGTGGTTTATGGAACGAAAAAGTATTGCTTTCTAAACCTACCATCATGACACCAAAGGTTGATGCAAAAGGATCAGAGGCTAAACCTCAAGAAAAACCATCGGTGGCTGAACTACCTCCTGCCATGTGCCAAGATGACATTCTTATGAGTGATAAGAGCCCTTGTCCAGTTATTGGGGAAGGTGCCACTAGAGGGCTGCCAGATGGTGAAAAGACTATAGAGCCTGCAGTTGCTTCTTCCGTCTGCTCAGTCAATGGTGGAGAGAGAATTTCTGATGATCCACCACATAATTTGAAGAGAAAACAGGGTGATAACGAGGAATCTGAATGTGCTAGTGAAGTGAGTCATACATCACTTGCCATTTCTTTGTCTTTCTGTTCTTCTAATTCATCTTCCCTTTAACAAGAAAAACAAAATTATTTTTCAGGATGCAGAAGAAGAATCAATTGGTGTGAAAAAATCAGCTCCCACCCGACCAGGTACTGGTTCTAAGAGGAGCCGAGCAGCTGAAGTGCATAATTTATCTGAAAGGGTGAGGAAAGATATTCAACAATTATGTTCATGCTAAGAAAATATGTGCCCCATACTATGTTGTCTTGTATGTAGTTGTTTCTGAATTTTTCGTATATTGACTGGTTCTTATTTGGCCTTTTACAAACAGAGGCGAAGGGATAGGATTAATGAAAAGATGCGTGCATTACAGGAACTTATTCCAAACTGCAACAAGGTTAGCACAGTTTTCTGATTTTTGTTTGTTTCTAAAAACTGAGATGTGCTGCCCTTATGGATGTAGAACAAAAAAGCCAGCATTCTATAGTCATGGCAGTTTTATATTTAATTTTGACCTTTGTTAGAACTTATGGTGCTTTTAGTAGTTAAATAGATTGATGATTCAAAAACTAATCAGAATCAACAAAAACTTAATAGCTTTTGCATCTTCAGTACTGTTGATTTTCTTGTTTTGAATTCTCAAGGTGGACAAAGCTTCAATGCTTGACGAGGCCATTGAATATCTGAAGACTCTTCAAATTCAGGTACAGGTATGATATCTCTCCTTCTCTCTCTATATATATGTGTGCATGTGCATGTGCGTGCATGCCTACAAGTTTAGTTTTCATTTTATGAAGGATAATCAAATAACTGCAATGTATCATCTACCAACTTTATGCAGATTATGTCTATGGGAGCTGGCTTATATATGCCACCAATGATGTTACCAACTGGTATGCAACACATGCATGCAGCCCACATGGCACGTTACTCTCCCATGGGTGTTGGAATGGGAATGGCCATGGGTTATGGATTGGGGTTGCCAGACATGAATGGTGGATCTTCTGCTTGTCCTATGGTTCATCTGCCTCCAATGCATGGAGCTCCTTTCCCAGGCCAACAAATGTCTGGCCTCTCTGCTTTGCAGGGAGTGGCAGGATCTAACCTCCAGTCATTTGTGCTTCCGGGTCAAGGGCTTCCAATGTCTGTCCCATGTGCACCAACACCACTAATTCCTATGTCTGGTGGGCCTCTTTTGAAGTCAACCATGGGACTAAGTTCCTCTGGAATTGAAGGTCCTTTGCATAATATGGATTCAAGTATAACTTTGACTTCTAAAGATCCAATGCAGAACATCAACTCACAAGCAATTCAGATCACTGGTGCAGGTAGCTCTATGAATCAGACACTTAGTCAGGTTAGTGCATTTTTTGCTTTTTTGAATAACGTACAAAAGAAAATAATTTGTCCCTAGGGAGATGGGTGCCTTCCAGCTTTGTTTCAGAAATGAGGAGAATGAAACCATTGGCTACATAGGCCATCTGAGAATATAGAACTTGGACCTATGATAAATTTGAGTTTACTGAAACAGAGTGAAAGGGGAAGTTCTAGGATGATACTCAGATTTTATGTTAGTTTATTTTAATATTTGTGGTCTAACTATTCTGTCTTTTGGGAAATTTGTATATTGTTATGTTTGGCAGTGAAAAGCCAAAAATATGTTTAATTACAAAGGCTTTTCTTCTTAAATGCTCACAAATATATGTTACTAAAAAAGTTAACAAACTATAGAGCATCTTTTCTGATAACTATCTCTGTGAAGTTTTATTTTCAACTGCCATTGCATATTTGTCAGGTTGTTTGTTTTGTGAGTAAATTGGATAATAAGTTATCTATAGATTCATCTGGACACTTCTAAGGAGGGTGGTGCACAAGTAAATTCCTAACAGCTTTTAGTATTCTGAATCATTGGCTGGACTAGTGTGCCTTGGATTCTTGGAAGGCTTACAGATGTTTCTTTCATGTGTGAATGATTGTGAAATTGGGAAAGCAATTAGCCTTATTTGATGTTTCTTTGACTATATGAGATGGTTTAATGCATGGTGTTCTTGCTACTGATAAAAGCAAATTAGGTTCAAGGCTTGGAGCACATATGTACGGATGCATTCACTTGTGCGTGCACGTACACAGATGCATATAACATGCTTGTTCTCAATGTAGGCAAGGAAATTGGGGCAAAATAGAAAGAATTTTATTCTAGTATATATAATATATTCCAGAATCCAGACTATTGATTTTCGACTTCTTGTCACCCTACTGCATGTTCTCTTCATAATTTAGGTTTCTTTGCTTTGTTTTGCGTATTTATTTGGGCTGAAACCATTCAAGTTTTACTGTATGTGATTGGGTGTCACAATTCCAGTGCCTAACAACAAATGAAAGTTTTGAACAGCCTGTCACAGTGCAAGATAATAGGCAAGCTTCAGACGTGACTGAAAGTATACCAGTGAGATCAACAGATGGAAATGATAAAAGTACCTGATAGGTCAGTTCAACTTCTACATTCAAATCATGTTTCCATAAATTGTAGTTCAAAGGGTTACAAATAATATATTTGCTTCTAAGTGCAGGTTATGATTGGCAGCCATTTTAATTGAGGAAGAGGAATTAATAAGTCTTGCTTCCTTACAAGATTGAACCGGTGCAATGGTAAATCCTAGCACTAGTTTCAGCACCATACAGTTACAATTTGCACAAAGTTTGGGGGGCTGGAAGTCTTTTTCTTACTTGTGTACATTGATTTACATGACCCTTGCAGTTTTGCAAATAATGCGATTAGCATTAAATGTCTCAAAAACTAGCACGGAATTCAATTATCTATTGTAAACTTCCTATCTATGAAAGTTCTCTGATTTGATAAATGATATACTAGTATTTGCTTCGACAAATCTGGAAGGAATCACTTTTTCCCTTTTTTTAACAATCTTGTTGAGTATAGGAGTGAATTCCATTCATGTTTGGCATGCTTAATTATCAACGTTATGCTTTCGTATAGATTATTCATTTTCTGTATTTGTCTTGGATTGTTCATGAATTAGATTGAAAACGTTGGAAAGATTGAGATTGTGATCCATGTGATGATCACGAAGGAATGTCTCGCCTTTATGAATACTGAGTAGACGGCCTTAATAAAAAAATGAGTTAAGCATGCTCTAGGGAATTCATATTGATGGGGATGGAGATGGAAGTGGTGATAAGAGTCCTCCAATCTAATCAGGGTACTGGAGCAATGATGGTAAGGTGGCAAGAAAGTTGACTATAATTTCCACTACAACACACTAAAGCAAGATATGTAATTATGCAAAAGATGGGGTACGTTTCTAGCAGACAAAGGTTTTGATAATAATTGATTAAAGGCTCTTATCTTAAACCTTTTCATAACCTGATTAGACTTCTCATAATGTTGGCTTGTAATTAAAGTCAATCCCAAAACCTAAAAAAGTCTCATGATTTTGTAATTCATGACATTAGCTTAACCAAATTATAATTAATGATTGTTAATTTAGTCATAGGCTTGTCCACATAATATAATGCCACCACACAAATTAATCTTAATCTTTGTGTCATCATCATTCATCACAAACAATATATTGACATGACAAAAAGCTAAAATTGATGAGTTTGATTGTGATTTAACTTGAAAACTTGAGAGATATCCATGCGCATGTGCTTCTGTTTTTGGTTACCATTGATTATTGCAATCCAAGGTTAATTCAGACTCAAGAATTGTTGATTTATATAAGGTTATCTGCAACAATTGAGTTTGATTGTAGTAGTAAATTCTTACAAATTATACTGAGATGAACTAATAAGCAATAGGTATGTGTTGCTCTTTCTTGTCAACTAGTTGCCTGTTCCTCAAACTTGTTTCTGCTTCATTTTCTCTTCATCTTCATCAAGGAAAATGTTTTTAAGGAATCCCCCCAACTCAGCTCTATCAAACAATGTTTAAACCTTCTAATCATTACAAGACACAGATTCGTTTCTCTGGAGAATATCAAAATGGGGCATTAAGATAACAATAAACAATGATTAATGCAAAATCAAATCGCGAAAAAAATCATAATAACATATATATGTTGGAGTTTGAGGCAAAAGAACAAACATCTTTGAGCGGTTGACTAAGGAAAACAGCTCATGTTCTGCTATGAAAAAGGAAAAAAAACAGGCATGATGAGGTATGCTGATTAGAAGAATCTCAATCCATTTTAAAACCAAACAAGGGATGGCTGAATCAGGACATTACTAGAGGTCAAGGGAAACTTCACAGCATTAGAATTTAGAACAAGAAGACACACAGGACAGCTATATAGCATATTGGAATTATTTCTTAGTATATTTTGTAAACTCCAGGAACGTGCTTAAACTATTTAATTAAATACTAATTAAACCAACTCTTGTTCTTGAGAGATTGGCTTTTTGGCAAGGCAAAAACTTAAAAAAAAAAAAAAAAGGATAAAAAATTTTCATCAGCATTTCTTCTGTCACTCATACAAAGGTATTCTGTCTAAATTTTTATAAACATTATTTTGTACCTCTTCAAAGTATACTTGTAATGAATATATACTGAGTAATGATCCACTCTATCCAATTGAATATATGGCAATTGTTTTCAAAGTTGTTGAGAATACGTTGGATGAATTTATGAAACTTTCCAAACTGATCTTGGGACTGAGAATTACCCCACAAGCTACGAAAGAAAAGAGGTTAGGTATCATCTGAAAGGTACCTGTCACAGAAGCTAGTTAAGAAAAAGCAGAGACTAACAACATAATGTGTATTTACTTCACAAAACAACAACACTATAAGAGGAAGTGAAATTGCTTTTGCTATCATCAATTAATTGCACTGCACTAAATCCACATATCTTAACTAATCATGGATATTTCTTATCTTCAAAAAATTTTCCCTTTCTCAATTTTTCACACTGATTTTGTGTTGGGCATCTTAGGCTAGACTTGGCTGAATTAGGGGTTTGCTTAAAAATCAAGACAAACCACAAAAGCAATTTTCATTTTAAAAAAAAATAAAATAAAGAATAAAAAATCAGCCTTGTATATTATTTTGTCTCTTCTTTGGTTTTACTTGGGTGGAGGTGAAGTAAGATTATAGTTTTCCAAATGCTGCCAAAAGTCTTTTAAGTCTCAAATTTTGATGAGACATATGCAAGTGAATTATTGGCTTCTCCTCTCCATCAGTTGCATCTGGACCGTCCGTAGAAGATGGAGCCCACCTTCCACGCTGACATGGAGCAACCAGATCATGCATTGGACACAAAACCAAATATATATACATATTTTTCCAATCAAGATCTTGAAGGTGACTTTGCTTTGCTATTAATTTGATTCCCTACCATCCTGCTGCTTCATTTTCTCAACTTCTTATCTTCCCTTCTCCTTTCCTCTCTATTCAAAAACTGTCACACTTTTCATTTTGAGTTCCAGCATTGCCACATGGGGAGACACTCTTGCTGTTACAAGCAGAAACTAAGGAAAGGTCTTTGGTCTCCTGAGGAAGATGAGAAACTACTCAATTATATTACCAAGCATGGTCATGGCTGTTGGAGTTCTGTCCCTAAGCAAGCAGGTAGATATCCTTTGTTTCTTCAATACAGGAAAAAAGTTCACACAAAAACCCTTTCTCATATATATATCCATATGCTTTCAGGTTTGCAAAGGTGCGGAAAGAGTTGCAGGTTAAGGTGGATTAACTACTTGAGGCCTGATTTGAAGAGAGGAGCTTTCACCCAGCAGGAAGAGAACTTGATTATAGAACTCCATGCAGTTCTTGGTAATAGGTACTGTTATATATACTACTTGTTTTGGGAACTTTGATC
This sequence comes from Rubroshorea leprosula, assembly GCA_020521535.1. Classification (NCBI taxonomy): domain Eukaryota; kingdom Viridiplantae; phylum Streptophyta; class Magnoliopsida; order Malvales; family Dipterocarpaceae; genus Rubroshorea; species Rubroshorea leprosula. Next base: position 791,178 of record BPVZ01000005.1, read on the forward strand.
AATATCCAAAAGGTTTATAATTAGTTTGATTGTACTAATTGGTGAATTGTAAGTGTATGTTACTTCATCAGATGGTCTCAGATTGCAGCGCAGTTACCTGGAAGAACCGACAATGAGATTAAGAATTTATGGAATTCCTGCATTAAGAAGAAGCTGAGGCAAAGAGGCATTGACCCAAACACCCACAAACCACTTTCTGAGGTTGAGAACGATAGCAAGGAGAAGCTACCGACACCTAACAAGAACAATGAGAAAGCCTCTGTAGGATCTAATGAACTTAAGCTCGGCGACCCTACATCTATGCATGTGGAAAAGTTCCCAATTGAGTTTTCTTGCAGCAGCAATGGGAACAACATGACGAGTACACCTCAAACTCAGGATTTCTTGCTGGAGAGATTTGCTGCCCCCCATGACAGCTCCACCACCAGTTGCAGACCATCTAATGTGGTGGGGTATTTCCCATTCCAGAAGTTGAATTATGGACCAAATTCTGGACTCTCCATGAATCAAAGTACTTCTCTCTTCTTCAATCCAAATCCATCCAGTTCCTCTGAAATGATTTCTGAGTTCAATTCTCAAACAGTTCTCCCAACCATGTCAAGCTCACTTTTCCCAACCCCTATCCACGTAAAGGCTTCTTTTAGCCTTCCTTTTGATAACCCTTCTTCTTTAGGCACACGCAATATCAATAGGGTACAAAACTGGGAAGGCAACTGCTTCAGCAACAATGCTGGAAGCAGCAATGGAAGCAATAGCAGTGTTGAAGTACAAAGCAACAATGCCTTCTTCGAAGGCAATATCTTCTCTTGGGGACTAACAGACTGTGAAGAATCCAATGCTGTACCCCAAATCCGTACACTAGAAGGTGAACAAGACGACCTTAAATGGTCTGAATATCTGAACACACCATTTCTTCTTGGAAACACAATGCACAGTCAATCATCTCAAGCCATGTACAACGAGGTTAAACCACCAACAGCCCTCTTAGCACCAGAACCAACACAAACAGGCTTCTCAGGCTTCAGATATGTATGCTAAGGATTTCTTCTAAAGGGCTTTGGATATATTATATTTTCAGAAGGAGGTGTGTGCTATAGATTTTTTTTTAATTTTTTTTTATTTTTTTATTTTGTATATGTGTCTTATACAAACTTTCCACCATTCTGTTACTGAGTATATTTTACTTGTGATTGCTGATGAAACACATTAGAATTTGAGAATACTGGAGTTTCTTGTGCTTTGGTTTGAATGAAGTAGTTTTGCATAGAGAACCAAGTTTATGGAGATTGTGACTGTAGGTGTAACACATCCACACATCTTTTGGTTCCCAGGGATTCATGCTTTACATTAATACTATCCTTTTCTCTAGGGAAAAAGACGAATGAAAATGAAGGGACCATTTCTGTTTGTCTCCTTGAGATGGAGATAGCTTTCACCTTTTTGACAGTTTTCCCTAACCTTGAGAACTTGACTGTTTTAAGACAGGGAAAACATTAGGTTTACCTCACCAAGGAAGGTAAAAATAAAATGCGTTAAATCAAAACAGAACAAAGGAAAAGGCATATGTAAGAAAATGCAAGAAACTTCCAATTTTGCTGAAGCCAGAGAGGATATTTTAGTGCACAGTGACAAAATTCATGCATACCACTAATCACATGTGTGGGTCTAAGGGCTTTTGCTTGATCAGATAGTACAGTTTTTTTTTTTTTTTTGGGTCCCTCCAAATTGGCATCTATTTTCATGCTCTATTTCAACACACAAACAACAACAATTATGGCCATATTAATTGTGCAGAAGCAAGCATCTTTCACTTGAAATCCAATCTCTTATCTTCCATGAAAAAGATTGTATTCTCTATAGATTTATTTGGTGTCTTTCTTGATTGGCAGGCAATGTATGTATTATTTTATATACATTCATACCTCAAATACATGTGAACTAAATTATTTTGGGACCCTACAATCATAAGGTATAAAGAAACAAAAATAACGACAGGTTGAATAGGAGATGATGAGATGGCAGGGACTGCTTGATTTAAAAAAGGTGCTACTTGTAGAAAAACTTGAATGTATTGGAATCTTTGCTTTTACTTTCAGATATATTGAATGGGAAAGAATCAAGCTTTTTTTTTTTTTTTTAACATATGTTGATGTATAAGAATGCAATATTGATGACTACTCATAAAATATTAAGGTAATCAACAATAATTTAAGTGAATTAATACTTATTAACTTAAAAACTTTAATTTAAGTCTAAGGTCAGAGATTCAAATTATTGTATCAAAAACCTTAATTTTGGCAGGGTTTAATGAAAAGGAGCCGGCAAACATAGAGTGGACAATCAAGGGGTTAATGATAAAGATTATACTAATTATTGAAGAAAAAAAATGTTAAATCATGGCTATTAGTTCATATGATCAAATGGACGTAAGTAATGATGACAAGGATATTTCTAGCCAGTACATTAATATAATATCTAACACCACATTATAATATAATATAATCAAAAGGAACAATGGAACATGGAGTACATGGTTAATGCAACTTCCTGTCTATTTGGCATTGGAATTTTTTTTTTTCCTTTTTCAAACTGAAAGTGGCCCTCTACTTTTGAGAAAAAATAACTTGAGGTGGGGTGATGGTCCTGGGGGGGACCTCACCTCAGCTCTTGGACCTTCCTAGTTCTTAGGCGGCCTGCCATCTAGAGCACAGGATGCACAATCTTCAGTTTGGGTTTTCAGGTGCAACTTTAGTTTAGATCCAGATTCATTGCTATGTGCAACGTGGAATGTCACCATCGATAGCTCAGTTCAATCTCGGTATCCAAATGGTCCCAAAGCTACTAGCAACAGAGGCACCACAAATTTTTCTGGCAGTGCTCTAGGGGGAAGACTAGCAATTGTTGCTAGTCATGAATAATAAATAGAAACTCTTTTGCAGACAAGTACACTAATCAAATAAAAATGGACAGAAGCAATATATGAAACTTAAATTTCACGGTAAGCATACAACAAATAGAAGAATGCAGCAGGCTTGCTGATTGCATTTGCATTCATCAGCAGTCTTCATTCTTATTGTCTTCTTCTATCAATTTCCATTGAATTGCAATTTTGCAAAATCTGCTAAATGGCCAATGGGATAATACATGTTACTCAGCTAATTAACTTGACCATGTATGTGTGGCTATCATTTGAAAACAAGATTGTGGCAAGTCTTGTCACAAGGGTACGGACAATCAATGGCCTTCACATCTGACCTGTCAAAATACCAGTCTCCAACAGCTATAGCAATTGGCTGCACATTGTTAACCATGAATTCATTACATTTTCTACCAAAGGCAGATTGGAGCAACAGATAGATGGTAGATAGGAAATTGCATTATAGCAATAAAGATGAAAGGAAATTCAACCAAACTGCGGCATATTGATACTCTGTTAATAAACTAAGGAAAATGTTAGGGCTAGAGTAGAGCTGAGGATAGGACTGAGTCTGACTAGATGGCTTGAGGATGCCCAATAGGCCATGTTAGGCTTCTTTCTAATGTTTCTTCGCCCCTTTCCCCCAATCAAACCTAAATCAAACCTAAAACCTTTGTCTGATTGCATGGAATGGTTACATGGATGAAAACAGAACCTGAATGCTTTGTTCATTGTTTTTACTTCACATGAATAAGAGAATACACATGCAAAAGCCACAATATTTCTCTGATGTATGCCATCTGAAATTCACACTATTGTTTTAAACAGACATACCTTGTTTCTAAGGACGGGAGAATCATCTGCAAACCATGTGTCTTGTCTTTCTGTCTGACAGTGAGCAAAACATGAATTTATAAATAAACCATTCTGTTTAGACATTGCAAATCCTTTTATCGCATTCAGCATTTGATTCCTGAAGCCTGTTTCAGAGAACAAGAAGGATAAATATATCTATTATGGTATTATGTATTAAGTAACATATAAAATCGAAACCTAGATTGCTTAAGCAATTTCACATTTCTGAATCACCTTGCAAAAACCGAATTTGCACAGGGGAACATTTTGCATGATTTAACCTGCAATCATGCCAAAATCCATGTGGATCTGCCAATGGTGGAGCGATACTGGATTGTATCTGATTTAAAAACAGGAAGAAGCAACTTATTCCATCTAGCCTAGATATAAATCTTACACAAGTTCCTAAGGGTGCTCCCACAAAGCATAACATTGCAACATTACCAAATGGCAAGGTATTTAAAATGATAATAATCCATTTCCTATTCTAAATAACCATTACCTGCCATGAATCATAGGCTGCATTAAGAATAAAAAGCGGGGTTCTGATGTTACCAATTAAGTTTTGAGGGAAGAAACACTGAATAGAAGATACAGGAGAGTTAGCAGTGAAAATAACACAAATCAGAAATTTGTTTAACAAAAGAAAAAAATTTACCGAAGTTGGATCAAGATGATTAGTGCAAATACGTGGCAGGCTATCTTGCACACCCTGTCATACCAATAAGAAAACATGCATGCCAAACTATCAACGCTTAGTGGAGAAATATGCTGAAAAATGTAACTTCAAAATCAATCATCTAAAGACAAAGCATATAATGTAATCAATCGTCTCACAATCTGTTTCACAACCAACAGAATAGACCCAAAAATTATCATATTGATTTGTGTCTGATTAATTTCATCTGCCTTAGGACTCAACCAAAACTCATTAGATGGCACTGTTAATAGGACAATTGAAATTGTAAAACGCAACATGGCAATATATCCAACCTATATATACATGTACATATGAATGTAGTACCTGCAAGCCCACGACACCATGATACATATTCCTCAGGGTCCGACCACCAGACACATCAACCCTATAGTACCAGACAGGACATATAAAGAAAAATATTAAATTATTAAAACAATCTAGTTCTTATTAGTGCTTTAAACAAGAGCACTAATGGTCTCTTTACTTACACATCAAGGAATAAACCAGCATCACTCAAACACTTCACTTTAGTCATACTTGGAAACAAGTTACTAAACTCATCACAGTGTAAAATAGACGCTAGACCTCCAGCAGAACACCCCGAAAGAAGAGCCTGAAATGCAGTTATTTTTAGTTATAGGAAGGATAAGCATATAGCAGGCAATGAAGGAAATCATAATCAAGGGAAACAAAAACCTGCTTTGCGTTGTGCATTCCCTTTGACATTAAATCTTCCATAGCAGCCAACCAAATACGTTGTCCTCTGAACTGCAGTTCTGCAGCCTAAATGCAAAAACAACATTAAATTAGAGATACAATAAAAATAACATAATAACCAGATGCCTTTTCAAACAAACCTATGCGACAAAACTATAAAGTCAATCTTTTTAACCCAGCAAAAAATAGGTAAATGTAATATATTCAGAGATGAAAAAAATCGAAAGGAAAAGGAACTGAATGTTATGCTGATAGTGATTAACAAAAAATTGGTTTTCCAGGCTTCAATGTAAGGTTGAATGTGACTGTAAGAATCCTGGTTTTAACTTTTATAGTTACACGTAATCATCTTACTAGCTTAGAGACAAACTGAAATGCATATATGATGTGAGAAAGTAATTTTGTCTACCTTATCTTCACTATCCCCAGAAAAAGAGGCACCATCACAATAACGAAGCTTTATTCTGTTCCAGTTGAAAAAATCTGGAATTCCGTATTAAACAAAACATAATGATGGTCAAGAAATCTAATATTTGCAGAACTGGACTACAGTCAAATATTCTGCACATAGTTCAAGAGCAAACCAGGATTTTCTTCAGCTTTATCACTCAATATTCCAGTGAAGGGTATCTGCTTTTCCATGTAAGTAGACGATCCATGTCGGGTCTTTTTGCGGTAAACACAAGTTCTAACATTATTACACCATCCTCCTCCCTGCCATAAATCTCACTTCCATCAGAAACGATCTCTAGGACTGGGATAGCCAGCATCTTGACAACCCAGAGGCAACTCAAGGAAAAACGAAATATTTTTTTTTTCTCATTTTAATAATTTATATGACTTTTGCAACATTCACCATCCTTCAAAAGTGTCAGATAACATGCTAAAATATATAAATTAAACAATTATTTAAAACTGTATGTTTCTATCAATTGAAAATTCTGACAAACCTCTAACTGGATAAGCCAGCTATTTGCTCCTGACCCATATCCTCGATGCAAATGATAACCCGGCAATGTTCCATCCAGACATACTGAAAATGAAAGAAAGTAGGTAATTTAGGCCAAGATTCAAACCTGATTTCAACAAGATGAATCCAGGTAATTTCAATTCACTTTCATTAACAGTCATACCAGATCTACTAAACAAATTTTAAGAGATTGGTTAATAAAGAGAAATGGGGAGATGCAGTCTGCACGCAGAGGAAGGTAAACAAGACTTAGGTTATAAAATAAAATTATTCGATAAAATAATAACCGAAATGGGAAATAGAATAGGAAAATAGAACATAGAGGTTGATAAATTGATGGTACAGAATTAACCAAAGAACAATTATAAAACAAAAACGTTTGACTCAGACTGTTGAACTCAGAAAATGATTGGATGTCAAGGAATGGGAAGAAAACGCAAGACCAGTCAATAAAATCTCCATAAAAAAACTAATCCACAAACCAGCATCAGTCTCTAAGATCACTATTTTCTGTATGTGTTGAAGTGAAATTCAAGTCATCATAATTTAAGTACAAAATACGCAACATAACCCTAAATTAGTAAACCAACAAATCAGATGCAATTTCAACAGCAGGCACAAAAAAGGCATAAATGTATTGCTTTGCTTGAGTCAACATTTACAAACCCAAAAAAATAAAGGGGGAAGAATCTGATATATCTAAATCCAGAAATCTGAAAAAAATAGAATGAAGAGAAACAAATAGCAGTGGTAATAATAAGTGGAATGTACCTGCTCCTTTTGCACCAGCAGTTTGAATGAGAGTAAGGCCGACCATCACAGGATTGTCAGTAGCTTTAGAGACTCCAAATTCATAAGACTCGATATCAGACAGCTCCGTTCCATTGAAATCCAGAAACCCATTAACCAGCTTGCCAAATACAAGTTGTATAACAACTCCAACCCACAAAAGCTTCATCCTTGTTCTCTCTCCACCTCTTTGGCACCCAAATCTGGAGATAAAGCTTGAATCTTACACCAGTATTCTGTAATGTAAGTTGCTGGTTTGGAACTGCAGCATTAATAGCCTAAAAACTGAAGGACAAATGCTCATTTATGAGTAATGAAATAGTCTTTATTAGGAAAGATTGCTCCTTTTAGGAGCTAAACAATGAAGGAGAAGGGGGATGTCACGGGTTTGAACATTGAAGGAGCTGCTCTATTTTTACAGTGGTTTGGAGACGGGGGGAGGGGGGACGGGAGACCAGGGTTTGCAACTTGCAAAGGATGGTGATTTTGCCGGGCTTTTGGGTTTCAAGGTTATTATTATATAGGCGAAACCTAAGTTAAGCCCTTGGACTTATCTCAAAATTTTAATTAAACTCTTAAATTTTTATTAAAGTAAATAAATTCTTGAATAATTTAACTTACTTTCTTATGATAGATTTAGTGTTTATTTTATTTGTATCTTATTTATGTGGACAATATCAATATTTAATATGTAAGTAATGATACATTAATATTTTATATATACAAGTGACATACAAATAGACATTAAATTTATTATAAAAATTGATTAAATAATTCAGATTATCAAATTTAAGAATTTATTTACTTTAATAAAAATTTAAAAACTTGATAAAAATTTTAAGATAAGTTTGGGGACTTCATGTTTTTGCCTATTATACTAGTAAAATACAAAAAAGAGTGTAGTGGAGGGAGGCAAGCATGGAATTGGAGTCTTAGAGGAAATGCTTATGATACAGGAAATGACAATGATCAAAGAGAACAGGCAGTTTAGCAGCATGGGATTATGTGATGAGGCTGTTGAAACAAACTAGTGCTGTGTGGATGACTTAATGGGTGACGCATTGCCAACAATAGACAGACAATCCAACCACAGTACCCTTTAAGCTCTCACTCATTTAGTTTAGGCAAAACAATAAGTTAAGCCCCTGAACCAACCCCAGAATCGCTATTAAGCCCCTAGACTGTAATTGACGCATATAAGCCCTTGAACTCGGGGATCAAAGCAATTAAGCCCTTCTTCTTACACCAACTTAACTGCCGTTTGGGACTGCTCGCCTGACTTAACTGCCGTTGAGGACACAC
>BPVZ01000005.1:812960-825549 GCA_020521535.1 Rubroshorea leprosula
TATTATATTAAATTTTAATTTTAAAAACTTTTAAAACAAATAATCATTCAATAAGTACATAAATATACATTCGCAAGTTACCTATACTTATTGAGTTAAATACCAAATATAAAATTTTCAATATTTAAATAAATAACGAATCTAAAAAATTATACCTAAAAATTTTTAAATTAAATATTAAATATATTTCATATTCAACAGGTAAAAAAGAAATGCTCACCCCGTCTTCTTAAGCATTTCGTCAAACAGTCAGAAGGCATTAATTTATGGCCTCGGAGATTGGTTGGGCTTTGCATGAAGTTATTTAGGTTCCAGAGAAAATTCCAGCCCATAATAACCCATAGTGTGTTTAGCTTCCAATACAAAGCCCGGGCCCAATTAAACATAGGCGGGAAAGATAACGGACTACACTCCAGATTGCTTCTTCTCCCCCATCGTCAGTCTCAGTCTGCACAAAACCTAAAACCTTGTTCCGCTCAAGATTTCTGAACTAAGAAATGGGGATAAAGGTTTGTAGATTCCAACTCCAACAATGGAAAAGTTGCAAACTTTTATCTTTACCTGGGCTCTTATTCATTTTACAACTATTGGGTCTTTTGTTTAGGGTTTGACGAAGCTTCTAGCTGACAATGCACCCAAGGCAATGAAGGAGCAGAAATTCGAGAGCTATTTCGGTCGCAAGATCGCCATTGATGCCAGCATGAGCATCTACCAGTTCCTTGTCAGTATTCCCTTGCTCTTTCTTTCATATATATATGTGTGTGTGTGTGTGTGTGTATATATGTATGTATGTATGTATATGCACCAAAAAAATGGATGTTACATGCAGTTTGATGGGTATGTGGGTTCCTTCTTATTTGTGTGAGTGCAGATTGTGGTGGGAAGAAGTGGAACTGAAATGCTCACTAATGAAGCTGGTGAAGTTACCAGGTTATTATTCCACATTTTTTTTTATTAATTTTCCCTATAACTGTGTAAATTGAATTTCGGTTTTCTTTATTTTCTTCCAGGCTAGACCTTTTTATTCTTTATTTTTGTTTGGTTAAGTATTGTATTTTATTTTTTGATTTTTTGCAGTCATCTACAAGGCATGTTCACTCGCACTATTCGACTACTTGAAGCTGGGATTAAACCTGTGTAATACTTTTATTTCCATAAAATATATTTTTCTTATTTCTTTTGAACGGCTGTCTTTTTATTTTATTTTATTTATTAGCTGTATGCTTTTTGTATATATCTGTGGTTATTGTAAGGCATCATTTGCTAAAGAATGCATTTGCAATATTGCTTGGATCTCTTTTCAGCTATGTGTTTGATGGGCAGCCTCCAGATTTGAAAAAGCAAGAGCTGGCAAAACGGTACTCTTTTTCTTTATCGTAGCATGTAGCTTGGTCCACATGGTTGCTTATCTACCGTCTATAGTTTAGTTGACACTATTTCTCATGTCTAATTTTGGATTGCAGTTACTCAAAGAGGGTAGATGCTACAGAGGATTTGGCAGAAGCCATGGAGGTACTTTTCTGCAGTTGCTCTTTCATTTTGATCACAGTTAGGAAGTTGCTCTTTATACTTTAGCATGAGCTGTTCAGATGATACGATTTTTCAATGCAGGCAGGCAATAAGGAAGACATTGAAAAATTCAGCAAGCGCACAGTCAAGGTGATTCCTTTTCCTATCCTTGCTTTCCATATAGTATGAAGGATGAATTATCTTGAGAAATTATTTTTTGTTTCTTAGTTTTTGGGATAATAGAGGAGGTTTCAAAGGAGAAAATGAAATGGTGCATTCAGGTTGTAATTGCTTCTATTACCACTACTTTTCCAGGTGACAAAGCAGCACAATGAAGACTGTAAAAAACTTTTAAGACTTATGGGTGTCCCTGTGATAGATGTGAGTTTACATTACTCAAAGTAATCCCTTGTGGGGAAAGTGTTAGGTTTTTCATTGATATGGAATAAATTGAAGCTGTGAATGCATGTTTCTATTTCATCAGGCTCCTTCTGAAGCAGAGGCTCAATGTGCTGCACTTTGCAAGTTGGAAAAGGTATGTGTCTGCTTGGGTCACAATTTGTTAGTTTGTAATTAGAGTCCACTGGTATAAAAGGTGAAAATCAAATGACAAATTCCATTTTAAAATAGTTTTTAGTTTACTTTTCAGACATCTCTATTTGTTCAAAGGACCCACTTTTCTATGATGTATATCCTTGGATGGGGATTGTGCTTTGAAATTCACATGTGCTTGTTAGTGATTAGCAGCTGTTTGTTTCAGGTTTATGCAGTAGCTTCTGAGGACATGGATTCTTTAACCTTTGGTGCTCCTAGATTCCTTCGCCACCTGATGGATCCTAGTTCAAGAAAAGTCCCTGTAATGGAGTTTGAAATTACAAAGGTGATTTGACATTGAATATGAGCTAATTGGGTTTTTATTTAGTCTTCTATGCTAATATTCCAATTGCAAGTCTTTAAGATTTTTGAGGAGCCAAATCTTACCATGGTGTTTTGGATCCATTCACTAACTTGTGCATTCTTTGTTTTTCAGATGCTTGAGGAACTGAATCTTACTATGGATCAATTTATTGACTTATGCATTCTTTCTGGATGTGATTACTGTGACAGCATTCGAGGTATTTGGGATTTTCATTTGTGGCATCTGATTCAAAAGGTACATGCTTGGCTTTAGAATTTGTTAATGGATATTTATTTAATACTGTAGGCATTGGGGGACAGACAGCACTAAAGCTAATCCGTCAGCATGGCAGTATAGAGAATATACTGGAGAATATAAACAAAGATAGGTATATTTTTTTCCTCTGCTTTAAAATTATCTTTCTGACTGGTTTTTTTTTCCTTCCTCTTTTTGGCTGTGATATAATAGTTATTTTCACTGAATTATAACTTCTTAGTTTTGGTAATGTTTGTGGGATCTTTAAAAATTTTGCTTTTCTAAGCATCTAATTTTGCATGATAATTAGGTACAAATAATTAACAATTAATAATGTACTCCATATTCTATAATATATTTTGTAACAGAGTTGTCTCTCTAAAATGGGAATTCCCTTCTGACTAATGATCATCAGAAAACTGCTCATAAGATCTCTCAAGCATCTTTACTGCTTCAAAAGAAGAAAAAATAAAAATTGTATTGCTTCTTTTCTGATAAAGTCTTCTTAAGTGATGTAGCCGCCATGTGTCTTTGTTGACCAAATACTTATTATCCTAATTCAGGTATCAAATACCTGAAGAATGGCCTTATCAAGGGGCTCGACAACTTTTTAAGGAACCATTAGTCCATACTGATGATGAACAACTTGATCTTAAGTGGACTGCTCCAGATGAGGAAGTAAGTTTTTGTGAAATTATTATCCTGATTGAATGCTCTGTTCTGTATATTTATTCTTTCTATTGGTTTGTAACTCCTTGATATGTATAAAAGGTTACTTTATTTTACTCTTTTCTATTTTCCAGGGATTAATTGCCTTTCTGGTGAATGAAAATGGCTTCAATAGTGACAGAATAACAAAGGTGTGTCTCTCTTTGTTATGCAAATCTCTCTTACTACACACGCACACACACACATGTATGTATTTATATACATATTGCTTTTCTACATCTAAGTTAGATTAATCATCTATTCATTTCAATGTACTATATATATTAGGCGATAGAGAAAATCAAAGCAGCAAAAAACAAGTCATCACAGGGCCGGTGAGTAACACCTAATCACATTAACTGTGTGTACTTTGCTTGATCCTTTCACTGATTATCCTTTATTTACTTTCTGTTCAGACTAGAGTCATTTTTTAAGCCAGTACAGAGCACATCCGCACCTATTAAGCGGAAGGTATGTATCCATTGAGCATTTTGTGCAACATGCATTTGATAAATGCTACTCTGACTATGGAATCCAATGAAAAATGGTTATGTGTTATTCTTTCTCTGATAGCATTTCAGGATCATGCAACTTCAATTTTCTTGCTAGATCTTCATTAATTGGTTATTCTTAAGGCTATAAGAAATTTGTTTGTCCTATTCACCTTAATCATAGATAAAAGAAGTACTTCCACATGCTATTAAAACTATCAGTGCCTGAGAAAAGGTACTCGTGTAGAAGTGTATGAACCTGGAAGGTTTCTTTATTTCATATGCACAATCTTTAGTTTATGTTTATTTAATTTTTTTTTAATATGAACTACCAAATAAGTGCTTTACAGTTTTGAGAAACTATTTTTTGTGGCGTATCTAGATCCCCTTCCCTCTAAATTTTATGTAAAAAATTAGTATCAAGGCAACTCATCCTTCCATACTTGTTCTTAACTCTTGGAGATCAAAACCTGATTGACTACCATAATTCCTGGGCTTACTGGTTTTCAGGGAACCAAATGCATGCTTCGATCCCCCAAACCAACCTTCAAGTCTAAGATATTCTCACTGCAAGTCTGTAATTTTTCTGAGGCCCAAATGTGTTGGCAGCCAAGGCCTGCCAACACTAGGTCTAGCTTCCAATCACTCAGTGCCTTTTTAAAAGGTGTCTGCTTCAGCACGTGAAGCTGAAAACCTTGGTGAACCTTCAGCCAATCCATGCTCTTCTCTATTCATTCAATATTATAGCTTTCATGTTGTTACATTAATGCTAGGGGAATATAGAATAACTTGCAAATATCATTATCCTCATTTTGTAGTTACTTTAGTAATGTAAAATGTGGGAAGCAACCCTATGTAAAACTTCATACCTTCCTCTCACTGTTCCATTTCCATCTCTTTTTCTCTGGTTTTTCGTTTCGATCCTTTTTTGTAGTTTTAATTTCACAATTGTAATTCGTTTTGGAGAAATGAGCTTTGTAAAAATTACAGTTTTTGTTATCAGGTCTGTTTAGACATTGTCACTACAAACCTTTTGGCATCAGTCTAAGTGTGAAGGTCAAGGGGAAAATGTAGCTATGCGTAGAAATAGAAGGCCAAGATTCCATGAGAAAACTTGTAGTAAATCCCTGCTGTTAAAATCTTTGTCACATTGTTAGGCTGTACTTTTGATATTGAGATCCATATAGGGATTTTGTTTTCCATTTTTTATCTTCTCTTTTTGTCCCTTCGTTTCTTTTTCTTTCGAGGTCTGCAGATATGAGTATGATTTTTACATTGTCTACAATTATGGTTTCTTTGGAAGGCCAAAAAAATCCCCAAAAAACATTGCTGGTTGCAATTTCCAATAGATTCCTAGTGATTATCTGCAGCAAAATGCACAATTACCTTCATTAACTCCCTTTCTACCACTTTTTGTTAAGTTTCCCATGGAGCTTCTTTAGTTATTGTCTGTGCAATCATTGTAGTGGAAAATTGATCCGATGTTTTTTGCCTATGCTTGCCTCTCCCTCTTTGTTCTACGCTCCCTGCATCTCAATCGTGGGGCTGATATTGTCATCAATTGCAGTTTGCTATATAAATTTTTCCTCATTGCCTCAACAGGAAACACCACAGAACACTCGTAAAGAAACTTCTAATAAAAAGTCAAAGGTTGTTGGTGGTAAGAAAAAGAAGTAATCATCAGATGGAATACCTGCATTTTTTCAGGTAAGATTCTCCTCTTTCCAGGAAGTCTTTCAGGTTAAATAATCATGGTTTAGTTATGTATCTACTCAATACATTCTGATCCACATGTTGAAATCCAGGACTTCAATAATATGACATTACATTTTCATCTTCTTTTAACAGCAGTAGTTGTTTTTTTTTTTTTTTTGTTTTCAGGAGGCAGTATGCCAGCCGAGATCATGGATGCTTGTTTGTCATGTTAAAGCTAGGATTTCATAATTCTGGGGACAATTTTTTATGGTAGATGGCTTTTTTCCTTTTTCCTTTTTTTGTTTTTTGGGAACGGCAGATGGTAGATTGATGTAATGTGAATACCTTTACTGCAGCTAAACAAGTAGGTAATTTACTGTGATGTTTGAATCGAGATTCTTTCTTTAGGCATAAACAATATTTACATGTTTTGTGGGCTTATATTCCCTCAGTTCCTTTCAACAGCTACCACCCTGAAATAGCCACGTATGCCCTCTGTCATGTTACCTCTCCGAAATTTTCAAGTTCATATGTAAACATGAAGGCACCCATTCGGAGCTTTGCTGGTCTTTTCTTCATTATCTTGTGGCTTTCAAATGAGTTAGGGCTCTAAATATAATTGCCAGGAGCTTCATTTCTGATGGCACAATTATCTGAAGTGGGTATGAAAGTGATGTGGTCATTTGCATTTTTTATGGATGCACGGTTGATTTGTATGAAGACGCAGGGAGAGTTGAAGAGGCTCTGGTTCTCCTTCTCAGAATTGAGATTGTGATAACAACCTAATAGCTACAGGATGATAGAAAAAAAATTGCAAAAAAGAATAAAAAGGAGCTGAAATAGAATTATCACATCTTATACATTGTTTTGTTTCAGGGAAAAAGAATATTGAATTTAGCTGCCATTTTCCCCCTAGCAGCTTAGTAGTTTACGTAAGTCTCCAAAAATCTCCTATTTGGATGAAGCCCTCAACTCAGACACTATAGAATTTGGTAAAAACCAACAAATGCGAGTAACAAACCGTAGCATGTCCTTCACTTGACATCTTGGATATGGAACATAAGCTGCAGAATGAAAAGATAAACTGGATGGTAAAATCTCTCAAGGATACTTGAACCCCAGCGTTACAATAGAAAGATGCATGACTACAATACCTTTGTTCCAACATAAAATGATACCAGCATGAAGCCCATAACAGGTAGTCCTGCAAAAAGGTGTTGTATTAATACTACCAGTTTGAATGTCAACCAAGACGAGACAAATTAGGATAAAACAGACATGCGTTCATGTACCTTCTTTGGTAAGGAAACGAGAAATCAACCAATTAATGCCTGATGGCCCAATAACATAACCAACAAGGTTTGCGACCTGCATATTGTAAAGAGCTTAATAAGTAATGAAAGCAAACAGTGTTCATGACAAAATGCATTGAAGAGACGAAGACCGTAGCAAAATCAAGGCAAGCAGAGAGTAGACATAATTTTCAATTAATTCCTCTAGCAGCCATCAAAATTAAGCTTGCATCATACATTAACACATGTCAATAAAATATTCTGACATGCATCAGAATGTGGAAAATCAGAATAAAAAAAAAAAAGGAGAAAAAGAGGGAAGAATATGGCTAATGCCCTGGACTTACCATGAGACATGTTATTGTGAAAGCACCAGCAACAGCACTAAATTCTCGGAAAACAAATTCCCCTAAGGCACCCTCAGCCTGGCAACAAAGTGTATCAGAAAAGCTTGACAATCATTTGGAAGGCATGCAAGACATTGGCATGTTAACCTTGTGTAACATTAATGAACTGAAAGAAAAATCCTTGAAACAACTAATTTGCTAGTGTGCCAGCATGCATATGATAATAAGTGAAGAGTCAAATAAAATTGCTGCCAAGCATCTTAACTGTAAATCCTTAATGGAACAGTGCTTCCCTTCGATTGTAAATATAGATTCTAGGCTAATCCAACAACATGCATAACGTCTACATGCTAATAGTAAATTAACAAGGATAAACAACTTTTGGTGTTGATTGAGCTCAAGAAAAGAATATCTACAAATGTTAACTTCAGGTTTAATATGCAAATTTCTTCATCTGGAAGCCCTGGTTTTACTGGTCATTAAGAAATGCATACTCTCCAAAATGAAACTAGTTTTGACTTCATCTGAAAGGTTAACATTGCGCCACGAAAATGTTGAAAAGGTTACTTCCTCACAACAATAACAGAGGTCTTTTCAGCAACAAGCAAGGTTTAAATAGAGAGAGAGAATGTTTATTACTTAACACCCTGGTAACAATACTGTGATAATGATTATTAAAATAATAATCACCTTAAATGCATGGGCTGCTGATTTCACCACCATTTCCGGAACAAAGAATAAACATGTTAGCCATGCCCAGGAAAGAAGTTTCCTAAAGGGAAAGCCAGTACCAACCAGTAAACAAATAGGGTACTCAGTCAGAAAACATAATAACGAAAGGAAAATAAGATAGAAGCTAATAATACCATTCTAAGTCATGCCATATTGCTACAAATGTGAATACAACCCAAACATTGAGTAGTTTTCTCCGAGATCCACCGAGAGGAATATACATGTACCTAAAAGTAAAAAAATTTGTAAAGTTAGCAACCCAGGACAAGAATTGAAGAAGAAAACAATGGTAGAAGCGTTGAAGAATGAAAACCTCACGATCCACTTGTTGAAGGAAGCATGCCAATTTTTCCAAAAGTCTTCCAAGTTGTGGCAGTTATTAACACACTTTGGCATGTTCTCAGGCACCTCAATTCCAGAAAGCTACAGGGACCAAGGTAAATAAGTAAATTGACAGTGTAGATACCAATATAAAATTTAACTCATAAACACAATGCAGAATAAGTAGTATACAGGGACTGAACCATCTAGGAGGAAAGACAAAAGGCTGCAGTTTTAATGAGAATCTAAGGAAAAATATTACACTCTCAACAACCATACCAGTGACCAAAACCGAAAATAGCGCCAAATAAGGAGAAATTTTAGCCACATGAAGTTTATCACCTGTTACAGCATAAGAAATATCATTAATAAATATTGCTGAAAATATGCCTCAATGCTTGTAAAGCTTGTTGTCAACTAGAAAGGGTAGTTTGACAAAAAAAAAAAAGATTGTGTGGCTTCCAAGAAATTTTAGAATTTCTTGAAAAATAAATCATGAAAGTCAGATGCATAATTCTGTTGATAAAAATATTAATAACATAGAGAATATCTTTAGTGAGTCATATGTTGCTTTTTTCTTTACAATCATAGAGCATATCTTTTTAATATGTTTTGAGGATAGAAAGGGTATTTTAGCAAACATAAGCTCTCTCCTAACTAGCAATTTGAGGGAGACACAACCCCCCAACACTACTGTTAGTTGCACGCCTGTACTGCTTGTAACTTCACATTGTGGAGACTATACCACACTTAACAAATAAATACATAATATAAAGAAAATTAATTGCTGAGAAATAATTGGATCCACAAACTCTTTATATAGTCCTCTTACCCCGTATCCAATGATGAATATGTCCATAGGAGACAACAATTTCCATGAGCCACTGGCCAGTGCAGAAACAAATTTTAATAACTAGACAATGTGTCTGGAGTAACGTGTTCTAAATCAAAATTTATCCTTATCCTTGAGTCATAAGAATTTACCTGACGGCAAAGGCATTATAATAAAACAGATGTGTCATTAGTTCCATAAGAGACAGACTGAATACCCAACGTAATCCATACCAACTCACATCCCTAATTGAGTAATGATTCTGAGGCAAATCTAACTGCAATATGGAAGTAAAATTAAATTAAGCATTTTTCTAGGAAAAAAGAGTGTCAAATGAAAACAATTGGAGTGCCAATAGACATAAAGTGAAATGAAAAGTGGGAAAGCTGACAGAAGCAGAAATAAAAACAGCATACAAAACAATGGGAGAAACTCAACAGGATTTGGACTGCTCATACATTTTAGCTGCTCTTCTCACCATAAACCTAATTGCATCAATTAGGTGTTATGTAGCATGTATTTAACATGCAACCTTTCAATCACTAGCTACTAAACCAACAATGCTGTGACCACTATATTATTTTTCCAGCTTGCATAGTCAATAAGATCTATGTTTACCGCCATAACACTAATTTATATGAAATAGCAGACCATGGATACACTTTCACCATAAACCTTATCACCACACACAAAAATAATAAATAATAAGAAAAGGTAAAGCAACAATGAACAGGAGTACTTCTGCAAGCAGAAGAGGTGGAGGAGGAGAAAAGGTATTATTTGTCAAAGTAGCTAACCTGTAAGGCAAATGCCTTGAAACTTATTATTGGCCCAGCAATGTAAAGGGGTGCATATACCAGAAAACTGAGGTATGTAATAAAAGAAAAGCTGAGCGTGTGACTGTTTCCCTCCTGGATAACACAAATGAATTTGTCAGTGGTTCAAGTTTAACCTTCAGAAGATAAAATGAGAAGTTAGGTTCATACTTAGCTGCTGACCTGTAGAGCTTGGTAACAAGTTTTTCCTGATTTACAAATATGGCATCGCTGAATGTGCTTCTGCAATAATCAGAACAATAAAAATTCTGAAAAATGCTAACAATTTGATAAAGTTCCATTAAAGATATTTTTGGAAATATGCAAAACAAATTCTCGACTAAAAATGTCATGCATAAACCTGAAAATCAGAATGTTTCTGAGAAAAATGGAACACCTGAAGGCCTTTCATGAATACAGTAATCAATGCAAGGTTACTTCACAGTAGGGAGGACAGGGATATGGTTGGCAACCAGCATTTCAAGGTTGGAAACCCAAAAAAGGTCAAGGCCTAAGTAATTACAACCACACAGCTAGGAAAGTAAATGCATAATGAAATCGACATAAACTTAGGCAGTCAGTAAGCAAATGCAAAATGCAAAACTGTGAATACAAAGGAAACTAAAAATTGGGGGGGGGTGTGAATACCTCTTTATCAAAATGAGAATCTCGATGTGCCCAATGGTAATCATATCCAAAGCTTATCATACGCAAAACAACTGTCACAAACAAAAATAGACTAGAATGAATGCTTGTATTGAAGCAAGGTAAATGTATTGTTAGAAAAGTTTATCAATTTGTGATGCAAAAGAAATACCAAAATTGAAGCAGATGTGCCACCTAAATGTTCCTCGAAAGTTATCCAAATATCCCCACCATTGGCTGCACATGATGGAGAAAAACAATTGTCAAAAGCAGAGGTAGCATGATATTTGCTACAAAACTTGGGAGAACCACACCACAAGAGCTAGCTGAGAGGTGGGAGAGCCCAAGGAGATATAAACACCACATCAGAATCCCATACTTCCGATGTAGGATCCAAGTCCTATACATAATAACTAGCATTGTGACAATATTCTCTCTCATACAGGTACACGGCTATACGAGGAAAGGTAGTCCAACTGTGTAAAGCAATAAATTATTTGTTAACTAGCTGAGACTACTCACCCAAATGCAGAGAATGAATAACCTTCATAAACACGATTACATATAAGGAAAAATATGTTGAAAGTCCAAACTACAAATGGGAAGAACTTTGTCCGTGCAAATATCTGCAGAAACACAAATCTAGTAAAAAATGGCAGATATTAGAATCATTTATGTGCAATAATTACAATTGATGTTACACCAGCACGTTTCAGTGACTGATAGAAAGTTAGATGAGCAGACCTTTACGAGAAGAAAGTTAACCGAACCAATTGACAGGATAAATATGATGCTACCAAAATGAGAAAAAGAAGTGAGTTAAAAATTGACGAGGAACAAGCAAATTAGAAGTATTTTCAAATTTCAACGAATAGAATTAAAGAAAAAGCTTACCAAGCTCCATGCAAATAAGATAGGTAAATCAAAGAAATTAAAAGCCAGACAATGGACATCCCCCGCACTTTCAAACTAAAGCACGCCCTCAGTGTATTGGCTAGAACAGTGAAAAACGCAAAAACTATGGTAAGAATGGGTAAATTTGCACGGAAGTTTTTCCACTGGGCATCAGAGACATCCTGCATTGAAGAAGAAAAGTAAGCACTATACTATATATAATTCAGAGAAGAATGTAAGGGTAGCGGTTAAATCATTCCATTCTAACATAGGAGAAAATGCAGAAAAAAAAAATACTGAAAAAGCAAAAAACATAGACAGGGTGGAGAACGAAGAAGGGAAATGGAAAAGTAATGACATTTATTATTTATCATTGAAGGAGAGGGTTGTGTTTTCCCAAATTAATGTTGGGTTGATGAAAATGAGGTAAAATGCACACGATTTTATTTTGTTTGTACTCAAGAAAATATATTCATTGATCTTCACATATGGATTGGAAATTGGAATAGAAGAAAGGGGAGAGGGAGAGACTGACATTTGGGAATGGGTGGGGAGGAAAGAGCCATCCACTGCGCAAGCCGTAGAGCTTGGTGTAATGATCTGCGTAAAACTCAGATGGTCAACGTTGAAGTTAAGAGTATGTACCTCTGGAAATAGTTAAATTTGAGAAGGAATTAGAGTGTGTACCTCTGGAGAGCTGAAGAGAGCGACGAATGATGAAAGCGTAGAAAGCAATCGCATATAGGATGAGAAGGCAGAGCTCCTTCTGCTTCCATCCGTTTCCATTAATGCTTCTACTCTCACTCTTCATGCCTGCCTGCGGGAAACCTAAATCAGATTTCAATCATCAACCCAACCACAACTAAAATCGGAGTCAGTCCAGGCAATCGGAAAAACAAGACGATGACACAGAGGAAGGGCAAGAGTATTTATTTAGGGCATGTTTGGTTAGAGTGTCGCCGATAGGAAAAATGCTTAGGGAAGTATTGTAATTGTTGAAATTTTTAGTGAAAATTTAATGAGTTATAATATTATTTTTTTATTTGATAAGAAATTTATTGAAAAAATGGATACAAAAATTATTAAATGAATGGAGTGAACTTATTTTTCTTATAGTATGAAAAAAAAATTATTAGTTAAAAATTAAATTAAATT
>BPVZ01000005.1:825649-839554 GCA_020521535.1 Rubroshorea leprosula
TTCACCACTCTCGAAAGGAAACAGAAAAGCAACAAAACGAGTATATTGAGCGACGTCGTTTCCTTTAAATGCCGTTAACCTGTTCTCCACTTCCCCGGTATTGAATCCCTAGTCTTCATTTCTAGCTGGGGGCCGTCTTAGACTTCTGCTCTTTTTATTCTTCTTCGTAACAATTACGCCCACAATTCCAGCCTTTGATTCTTTCTGGATTTGCTAGCGCCAATGGAGGAGGAGATCAAGATCAAGCACTTATCTTTCGCGCCGGATAATCCTCCGTTGTCAGTCATTGTGGCGGCCAAGCTTGCCGGCATAACTTTGCCCGCAGACACTTCCGCCGACACCTCTCCCACTCTTCATCTCTCTAATGGGTATCGTTTCTTTCTCGTTTTATCTATGCATCTTACTAATATTGGAATCGATTTGGGTTTTGGGTTTCCTTTTCAATTCTTTGTTTTCATTTTGACAAAACCCATTTGTTTTTGTTAGGCTGAAATTGCATGGAACGCATGTTATTCTAAGATATATTGGTCGAGTTGCTAACCTTTCTAATTTCTACGGGCACGATGCCTTTGAATCTAGCCAGGTAAGTTCCTTTGGTTTGTTGATATTGAAGCTTTGTGTTGTGGCCTCTTTGTGGGTCAATGTTGAGTCTGTTTCTATCCAATCCAGGTTGATGAGTGGTTGGAGTATGCTCCCATCCTTTCATCCGGTTCTGAATTTGAGAATGCTTGCACCTACATGGACAAGTATATGGAGAAGCGTACTTTTTTTGTGGGTTATTCATTGTCTATTGCTGATATAGCAATCTGGTCAGGCCTTGCAGGTAAAGTTTCAAAATTTTTGTCTTATTTTAGTATTATAGAGGATTCTTCTGAAATTTTGGGATATAATTTGATTTTAACTTGCAAAATATTTGACTGCATTCTGAGACCTTTGTGGTCTCAATTGGATTGTATGCCATCACAAAATAACATTCTTGGCCATTTTGTAAAAGTTCACTGGCAATTGATGGAGCCCCTTTTGACGCCCTTTTTCACCATCATTTAAACTGCTATAACTGCATCCTGTACTTTCTAGTTTGTGCCTTGAATGTTCAACGTTGGCTTCCATTGCTTTCTAGTGCTGATTCCTTGTCTACTTCTATGCTTTTTAGGAACTGGGCAAAGATGGGAGAGTTTGAGAAAGTCAAACAAGTATCTGAATTTGGTTCGATGGTTCAACTCAGTTTCTGCAGAATATAGCGATGCCTTGAACGAAGTCACTGCAACTTATGTTGGTAAAAGAGGCTTGGGAAAGCCAGTGGCATCCAAACCAAAAGAGCAGCAAAGTGTAAATGGTGATATTTCTGAGAAGGGGAAAGCGGGAAGCAAGCCTTCTCATGAAGTGGATCTGCCAGATGCTGAGATTGGAAAGGTGCGTTTGCGATTTGCACCAGAACCTAGTGGTTACCTTCACATAGGCCATTCAAAAGCAGCTCTTTTGAATCAGTACTTTGCTCAGCGCTACCAAGGTCAAGTGATTGTGCGCTTTGATGATACAAATCCTTCTAAAGAGAGCAATGAGTTTGTGGAAAATCTTTTGAAAGATATTGAAACATTGGGAATTAAGTATGAAACTGTTACATATACTTCAGATTACTTCCCTCAGTTGATGGAAATGGCTGAAAAATTGATCCATGAGGGTAAAGCTTATGTTGATGATACACCACGTGAGCAAATGCAGAAAGAAAGGATGGATGGCATTGAATCCAAATGTAGAAGCAACAATGTGGAGGAGAATTTAAAGCTGTGGAATGAAATGGTTGCTGGCTCTGAGAGGGGTTTGCAATGCTGCGTCCGGGGAAAGTTAGACATGCAAGACCTAAACAAATCACTCAGAGATCCAGTCTATTATCGTTGTAATCCAGTTCCCCACCACAGGATTGGATCCAAGTACAAGTTATACCCAACTTATGATTTTGCGTGCCCATTTGTTGATTCCATAGAAGGTATAACGCATGCTCTTCGTTCTAGTGAATATCATGATCGCAATGATCAATACTATAGGATTCAAATGGACATGGGACTCCGAAAGGTTTACATTTATGAATTCAGTCGCCTGAACATGGTCTATACACTTCTCAGCAAGCGGAAACTTCTATGGTTTGTGCAAAATGGAAAGGTTGATGGATGGGATGATCCTCGTTTTCCTACAGTCCAAGGAATTGTTCGTCGAGGACTCAAAATTGAGGCATTGATTCAATTTATTCTGGAGCAGGTATGACCGTGTAGCCATTAGAGTAACTTAAGCAGTCTATAATAAATGCATCATCATGGTCTTAGCAGCCACTATTTTATTTCTTTGCATTTTCATTGCAAACCGGTTATTTTACACTGTTCATATGAATTTTTTTTTTTTATGCAAACAGTTGTTTGTTTTATAGAATAAGCTTTTATTTTCTTAAATATTAACATATGCATGATTATGTTTCAGGGGGCATCGAAAAATCTCAATCTTATGGAATGGGACAAACTCTGGAGTATTAACAAGAGGATCATTGATCCTGTGTGCCCTCGACATACTGCCATAATTGAAGAGCGACGTGTTCTGTTGACCTTAACTAATGGTCCTGATCATCCATTTTGTCGTATCATCCCCAGGCATAAGAAATATGAAGGTGCTGGAGAGAAGGCGACAACATACACAAAGAGGATATGGATAGACCATGCTGATGCTGAATGCATCTCAGCGGATGAAGAAATAACCTTAATGGATTGGGGGAATGCTATAGTGAAGGAAATTATTAAGGACCAAGATGGAAATATAACACAATTAGTAGGCGTTTTGCATCTTGAAGGATCTGTGAAGACCACTAAGTTGAAACTCACGTGGCTTCCAGAAACAAAGGAACTAGTCAATCTTACATTGATGGAGTTTGACTATCTCATAACAAAGAAGAAGGTATGCCCCAATTAACACTCTATTCGCCTGTCACCCATTCATCCATATATAAAAAATAAATAAACAATACAGAATATTAGGCATGCCATATGTCCTATCAGTGTATTCAGATTCCATACTGCAAGGGACTTGTTATCCATAAATTTGATTTCTATTGGGTTGGGAAATAACTTAAGTTCAAGCTTGTTTTGTCCCCAAGTCCAGATAAAGGACCGTTCTAGGTTTAATATGCCTGATAAACCTAAATGCATCATAAGGCGGATGAGAATGAGGGACTTGTTATTGTTGTTAAATTATTTTTTAACAATATGGTTTGTTGTGCAGATCAGACATTAGAAATAGGAAGTAGAATTATTTCTGCACATCTAAGTTTGTTCTAGATACAGTATTCAATATTTGTATATCTGATATCATTGCCATATCTTGACTTTAAAATGATATCTTTGTAGAAGTTATCTGGCACTGGCCTTAACAATTTGAAAGAGTGGCATTAACTTGACCCTTTGAAGTTGAGATATGGTTGTAATTTACAATTAGTTATTTTAGTATCCATTGTATTGTGGCTAACTGCTCACCTATTGATCTGAGATTTAGTTAGTGTGTGGTTTATGCCATTTAGATTAAAGAATTTATGTTTTCATGGATGCAGCTGGAGGAAGGGGAGGATTTTCTTGATGTGCTGAACCCATGCACTAAGAAGGAGGTTGCTGCACTTGGGGATTCCAACATGAGCAATTTGAAGCGTGGAGATATACTGCAGCTGGAGAGGAAGGGCTACTTTAGATGTGATGTTCCATTTATTAGAGCTTCAAAGCCACTGGTTCTATTTGCAATTCCGGATGGTCGGCAGCAAAGTGTGTTGAAGTAAGAAGTTTGCATTTGACTAGAACCTCTACTGTCAGCAAAGTGTATCGAAGTAAGAAATATGTGTTTTGACTAGACCGGAATCTTTACCCTTCAGCTCTTTTCTTTCCATTGTACCGGCTGCTTTTCGAATGTATACTCCTATGTTTTGAAGATGTTTTAAAGAATAATGCTTTATGCTTTATTTAAATCTCAAGTTATTGCTTCTTCCTTGGCCCTACTAATACCATACTACCGAGTACGATGTTGGGTATTTTGCATTGGATATATGGAAGAAAGGATACAGATCAGAGGCATCTTCACTTAACCATTGATTAATTGAGGGGTAGATCTCCTAATATTGGAACCTCAGTTCTCAATCAATAGTTAAAAGTACTGCAGTTCGTGAAAGACAAACTACATTATTATTCTATGGCTATGTCCATAGAAGGAAAAGGGCGCAAATTATTGTACTCTTATTATTTATGCCCTCCTTTCTCTACCGAACTGGCTTTAACCGTCAGAGGAGATCATGGCCATATAAAATGGAACCTCCTGCCATATTAGCAGGGTTTCAAATAAAAACCAGAAGCTTTAATAAATAACAGAGGGTTGGATTCACTGTTTAACAAGTATAATCTCGTAGATAAGGTATGAGGTTTAAGTCTTGAAGTCAACACTTGTTAACACTTGAAAAAATTAATTTGTTAAATACATCATATCAATTTGAGAATGTACTCTTTAAGATCACTTGAAAAGTGATCAACCTTTAAATGTGCAAAAATTAATTTAGGGACATCTTGACGGTAAATATTAAAACAGAACCTTTAATAAATGTGTTTTTATTAGGATCGGCATCTGCATATTGTACGTGACTTGTGCTTGATAATGATCTTCCAATGTAAAATGTTGTGTTGGAGTATTTTATCCAGAATTAATGAAATGACTACAAGTACCCACCGACTATTACAGCAATGGCATTAAGAACATCTATTTGCGAGCAAACCTTGACTTGATCTTCTCAACTTCTGGGGTAGCAATGTGAAATGCCTTGGTCAACACATCCTCAGGCACTGCTGGTGTAGCTGAAAACAATGAGGCAGCAACAGACTGCGTCCCAGGTAGCTGGCTGTTAAAGGCAGCAATAACTGCTGCATCTACCTTCCCAATGTTCTTCTGGTAATGTAGCAAGCCTTTTGGAAACACAAATACCTCACCCTTCTTGATATGTTTTGTCATCAACGCATTTGTTGTGGTTATGAATCCAACCTCCAGCTCGCCTTCCAGAACAAAGATCACCTCAGAAGCACGTGGATGTGAATGAGGAGGGTTGACACCACCAGGGGCGTAGTCAACCCGTGAAACGGAAACACCCAGGGTGTTGAAACCCGGTACTTTTTCAACATTGCCTGGAGTGACTGCAACGCCCAGAGTGTTGTTGACAGGGTATGGGTTGGCAAGGGCAGCGAAGTAGAAATCATCTGATGTTACAGTTGCAGCATTCTTGCAAGCGTATCCATTTACTTTAACTCCTGTTATATATGCATGGAATATGATGTGTTTAGTAATTGAAGGGAACAGGATGAATGA
The DNA here is from genome assembly GCA_020521535.1 of Rubroshorea leprosula. NCBI lineage: Eukaryota > Viridiplantae > Streptophyta > Magnoliopsida > Malvales > Dipterocarpaceae > Rubroshorea > Rubroshorea leprosula. Next base: position 831,023 of record BPVZ01000005.1, read on the forward strand.
ATCCTTGAATCTTTTTGAGTCTTGCATTGTAAAGATTTATTGTTGTGCTTTTTGCGTACAAAATAAATCACTTACAATGTGATGTGGAGAGACACGGTATGTTATGAATGTACAAAATTTACCTGCAGACAAATCAGCAACGCAGAGGTCTTGAAGCAAATCAGAATCTGCAGCAACTGTGGCGAAGAAAAGAGCAAGAAGGGTTAAAAAAGGCCTCATGGTTGAGAATTATAAGCAACGAAATTAAAGGGGAGAATAGTTGTTGGGTGAGGGGGGGAGGCAGGGAAGGTATTTTGGGGGCATATATAGCGAGGGATAGATGGCTAAATTTGGGGCATTTGACTTTACCCCATTTGCATCCCCAGCAAATTCTTCATCACAAAATGTGTCGTTGTGATAGATTGTCTCCAACAAATTCCAAACTTAGTAGGCATTTAGTTTTATCATACCGCTATCCATGTTGTAGATGAAGCAGGACTGGGATTTTAATTTGTTACTTTTTTCTTTTTTCTTTTTCTTTTTTTTTTTTTTCATTTCCTTCTCATTAAACCTTTTCTTAATTTGTGGTTCTGGTTGGTAATTTTTTTATACTCGTAATAACATTAAAAAATTACATTTCTTTGCATTAAAAAAAAAAAGAAGAAGATAATTTAGGATTTTTTTTTGGCTAAAATTTAATTCACCGCCAAAAGTGAGAATAAAAAAATTGAATAAACTGTTTAGATTAATTTTTTTAAATCAATTGATAATTGATAATTAATATTTAATGACTAATAATCTTTGATATTTATAAATCAAAATATTTCATCTGTTTGATTAAAATCAACAACTAATAACTATTTCTAAAATTTCAAAACAAATGCTCCTAAAAGCTAATAGAAATAAAGATATTTCTCTTAGATATAAATGCTTAGTCAAACCTCAGTATGCAAAACACCTGTTGGCAAAGCCCTCCAGAGAACTTTTTTTAGAAATTACTCAAGATTGTGCTTTTGATCTACAAAGAAAGAGATAATAGAGGCATTATCCTCCAAGGAGTTGGCTCCACTTTTAGATTTGCCTTCTGCCGTTGCAGCTGAATCAATAGCCACTAGCCAGTGCAGGATATCAGTGAAGTTACATTAGCTATTTGCTATGAATAAGAATGCCAAAAGAACATCAGAAGTACCAACAGATACAAAGCCTAATGAAAATTGAGAAATATGACAGGCGGCAGGAATGGAAGCAGCAAACAAAATAATGGGAGAAGTTCAATTGGATTTGGATTGTTCATACATTCTCTAGTGATGTTCTCCCTGGCTATAAAAGTAATTGAATCAATTACACATTATGTATCCTGTACAGGAATTGCTAAGGTATTCGACCTTGAAACTTGCAACCTTTCAATTGTATCAGCTTTATCTAGTAAATCAGCCAGCATGCAATCACTACATTACTTTTCCAGCTTGCATGGTAGATAAGATATATGTTTTCCACCATAATGCCATTTTAAAGAGTGAAACAACAGGATATGAATCAGTTTCCACCATAAACGTTATCACCAGCCATAAAAATAACAAATTATAAAAAGGAAAAGCATTAATGAACAGGAGTACCTCTCCTAGTAAATGAGGTGGAGGAGAAAAGACATTATATAATAAAGTAACTTACCTGTGAGGCAAATAACCTGAAACTTATGATTGGAACAGCAATGGAAAGGAGTGCATATAACAGACAACTGAGGTGTGTAAATAAGGAAAAGTTGACCATGCGAGTGCTTCAGATGATAGCATCATAAGTTGTGTTCATGCTTAACTAGCTGCTAACTACAAATGTGGCATCACTGAACATGCTTCTGCAATAATCAGAACAGGAAAATTTCTGAAAAATGCTATTAATAAAATATCCATTCCTTAATAATATTTTTGGAGATATGCATAACAAGATCTCAAACCTCAAAATCAAAAAGCTTCTGAAAAAAAATGGGAACACCGGATCTTTCATGGATACATTCACCAATGTTAGGTCACTGCACAGTAGGAAGGAAACGGAATACAGTTGGCAACAAAAATGAGAAGGTTGGAAACCCAACAAGAAAAAAAAATAAAAAATAAAAAATGTCAAGCCTTTAGGCTAAGGTAATTACAACCATACATAGGCAACTAAAGTCATACTGAAATTGAAGAGAACTTGTACAGGAAGCAAACACACAACTGCAAATACAAAAGAAACTCAAAACAACAGTATCAGGCTCCAGAGGCCACAAAGGTTCAATATTAAAGCAACAAACCATAGCCTTTTCGTTAAATTATTCCCAGCAAATCAAAGAAACTTACTTGGCTAGATTCAAATGGATTGTGCCTGTAGAGCTTGGAAAGGGTAGCAACTCAACCAAATATCTTAAGAATTACATATATTCCCTGCAATTTCAGCCTAAAAACAAAGATATTTTCCAAGGCTATAAATGCACTGCAATAGGCTCAATTATTCAAATAATTAATATCTTCATATTCAGAAATAAGCTGCATTCTTGATGTCAAGAAGTTGATAGAAATTAGAACCAAATGAAATGGTCATATTTACAAATTCAGGAGGTACAGAAATGTTTCCAAATTCTGCAAGAAAACCAACAAATAAAACCATAAAAGGTTCAGCCAAGATACAGCATAAGACCTAAATTCCTCTTTCCCTAAACAAAACCATACTAACCATGGCTGGGGCTAACCTTATTTTTGTAAAAATTAGTTATGCCCGGGACTTACTGGATGCAGCAAGTTCCACGGATATGATGAAAGTTGATTTGCCTGCTTCCCGTAAATATTGTATGTCTCCGTTCATGAGCTTTACCAGCTTTCGGCTGATGAACAAGCTGATGCTCTCTTCAGATGAATCTCCATCATTTCCAAACATCTCATTCAGCAATGCCTCAGGTATCCCACTACCACCATGTGTTATCCTGTCATAATATGAATTAGATTATAAAGGCCAGAATTCAGCCAGTTCCTACATTTACTTGCTAATGAATTAATCCAAATGAATGCTTATACCATGCACTTAAGTCAATGCACAGGCCATGAATACAGACACATTTAGTTGTGGAGAGATGAGTATGCATATTCTCAATCATCTTGACATATGTTATATTATATATATATATATATCCATTATTGATGTAAGCACCAACGAGGAGGAAAAGCAGTACCTGAGCTCCAAATGTGCAAGATGGACAGATTGTCCTAACTGATCTTTGGTCAACCTAGCTGATACAACAAGCTGACCTCCAGTCGTAAAATTAATAGATATCGACAAGAAATCAGCCAAGACCTGTTGAAGCCGAACACTGTCTCCATATAAGGTTTCTTGCATGATCTCTTCTGCTGTGTCATTGACAATTCTGATACCTTTCCCATTGCTCATCATCATCACTTGACTAATAGAGGCAACCAATACTTCATGCAGGGTAAACTCAGTCATTTCAAGATCCAAGTACCTGTTAAAAATTATATATATATATATATATATAAGAGAGAGAAAGGGAGAAATCATAATAATGCAGTGAATATTCACATACTCACGTGTGAACCTATGACCATGAAAAATGCAATCAGGGGAGCAATTCAGAAAATGCAAAATTTTCATCAACACCGAGAAAGCACAACTTTGAATTCTAAACTAAGTGCCGTATGAATTTTAGAAGCAATCAATGTTCTTGAGAAAAGGAAAAACAGTATTTAGAGAGTTTCATATTAAAGAAAGCACAAGGTTAAAATATTAGAAGATGCTTCAAGAAGAAATCTCATTGTGTATCCTAAATGCACCCCAGTAGGTAACAATCTCATAATCATGATTCCACTTGGAGTGGGACACAGAAGGCTTAACCTGAGTTGCAAGAGGCATGCTAAAACTAATAGACTAGGATTGTTTGGTCTTGAAACCCCAAAGGACAGGCAGTTGAGTTTGAGCTCAAGGCAACAAAATCTTGGCTAATTCACTGCATTGAGTTCAATTTGTATAGTTTCCAGCAAAGATCTATAGCATAGAATCTAACAAAGGAATTCAGAAATATGACAATTTGTTAAAAGTGCATGCTCATGGTGTTAATGATAAAAAGTGCATTGACTTCATACCCTTCAATGATGCTATCAAGATCTGAATCATCAAGTATCTTGCTTATTTGGCGCTGGCACAGGGAACTAGTCTGAAGAAGGCATCTTTGTTCTGCTTCCAACTCAGTGCCCTCCATCGTTTTCCTAGTGAAGATAATTCCAGACAGAGGATTACGAACCTGCCTTTTCAGATAAGCTAATGCTTTCAATCTCTTGACAGCAGTTTGCTCTGACAGTCGCTGGACATGAAGTGCTTGTTGGAGCTCTGCACTTGCAAGCTGCAAGAAGCAAAAGACACCAGTGATGACACCCTCTCTGTCCAATTTCTTATTCACACATAACAAACATTCCACATATTTTCCACTGCGAGCAAAGAAACTAAAAGGAACTTTTTCAGGGTTGTGACCGGCCACCGCATTATTAAGTACGACACCAAGTTTAACAAAAGCCTCTTGATTCTTCAGACGACAGCATGCAAATTGGGTCCCGAACACCTCTCCCAGAAGCATTTTATCCACTACCTCCTCCCGCCTCCACCCAGTTAACTTTGTCATTGCTGGATTCCACTCAGAGCACCACCCAAATTCATCAGTACCAAATATGGGAGGAATCAATGGGTTTGGATTTTGTACGATTGCCTTGTAATCACCTTCAATCCGGGTGAACTTGTCCATGACAGTCTTCTGACCAGTGACATCTTGGGCCACAAAACACACACCCACAACATTCTCCTGAAGATCCCTACTTGCACAAGCATTAACAACTAAACTGATGGGGCCAGCTTCTATCCTTGAACCATGTGTTTTAATTTCAAATTGGATGTTCTTTTCCTCTTTGCCTGACCAGGATGAATGAACATGAACATAAACATAAACAAAAACTGTTAGCAAAAGAGGGGTGACTACAAAAATCTGCCTACTAAAACATAATGAAAGTAAACACACATCAATAACACAAACTAGGTGACATTTCAATTTCCTAGCCTTTCAAGTGTTTGGTCTAGTATGGTAAGCTAATGTCACTTTCTGGGGAACTAAAGCACACAGACCACATAGTCAACAGCTCATCCTCATTATTCATGTCACTCTTGTCTATTTGCATTGTAGGTGAAGAGAAATTGTTAACAAGTTATGACTAAGAAGAGGTAGGGCACATACCGTGTAATGCCAAGTCTAACATTGTCCTTACTGTATCAACTGATGAATCTTCGACAAGCGTGAGCAAATGCTTTCCAATTGCTTCATCAACAGGAAGACTAGTTAACTCAGCAATTTTTGTATTCCATCCATTAACCAGCCCATCAACATCAACTGCCAAAATGGGGACTGAAGCTGTCTCAATTAAACGAACCATCTCACTTGTCACTGCCTCCAGTTCTTGCATCCCTTCTATCTTGAGGTCACTCAGCTTCGAATGAATTGCACGGGAGCTTGTATCCATGGTTTCAATATCCTTAAATGCATTCCTCAAAATAAGCTGCAGAGAATGAATTGCATCCATTTCATAATCCTTCCAAGGCAAACTCCTTGACTTGACAACTTCAAGGAAAGCCTTGAAGGATGACCTTGGGTGCATCTTCCTGCCATCATCCTTCTCACCAGGTTCATGCTTTGCACCACCCCACCGAATTTCTGCAGCAGCATGGGACCGAAACCAGAAAAGCAAGTCCTTGGGGGTTATCCTTACAGCCGCCATTCCACATACAACATCACCTAAGGCTGAAGCTCCTGGGAACCCTGCATCATGCAGGCTATCCGTACTCAAACCTGTGGAATCCATATGATATTCTGAAAGCCATGATGCAATCTCATGCAGCTGGAGGTCACTAGGAGTTACTCCCAATCTCCATATCTTGTTCTTGTATAATAGGGCAGCCCCATCACATTTCACCAAGTCCATTATATTTGGTTTCTGTGAGACTATGCCCAAGGGTGCATCCCGCATAAGCATATCACACAAAAGTGTCTGGGTACGTAGGATATTCTTCTCAACAATTTGATTTTCTAACTCTAATTCTTTATTGACATGGATGGCAAAAACTTGGGTCAAAAACTCACAGGCATACCTAAGGGGGAATGGTACAAACCTTGGAGTAGTGTTGTGGCAAACTACTAGACCCCAAAGTCTCTTTCTCTTTTGTGGTGGTTGTGCAGAATCAGGACTGTCATCATCCTCATCTCCCTCATTGACAACAACTGCCATAACAAGAGAAGCAATAGAATTCATATTCTCCATATACTGTATATGGCAGCTGTGTGGTGCCCTTAGGGTTGAACCACACAGGGTTAGATCCAAAGGAAGCTTCTCATCTTGAAGAACCTTGACATGCTTTGCTCGACAATCAACAATCATTCGGACCTTATTCTTCATAAACAAAAATCTTGATGCCTGTGGGATATCGGTAGCTGGATAATGCAATCCTAAATAAGGCTCTAGACCTGGCTTTGCAACCTCAGAGATTACTTCCCCATGGTCGTCATCATGAAACTTATAAGTCATCACCCTGTCATAACCTGTTAGCTCAGAAACCTCCTGAACCATTGAATCACAAAGCCTTTCCAAGCTCCCACTAGGCAAAGACTGCAACCGAGCAATTGCTTTGGCTGCTAGCTTGTATGACTGCAAGGCCCCAGCAGCAGTCATGGGGACCTCATAAGGTTTAACAGGCTCAAAATCAATGATCAAGCTACCTGTTACGCGGTGGACAATTGCATAGAAGGGCTTCCCAGAAGTCTTGCAATGAACCAAGATGGGATTCAAAAGAGAAACTTCCCCAATTCCAAGGGCTTTCAGTAATGCAGAGGAACTAGGGGCAGTAAAGATTGACCGTATGTCTGTTCCAATGCCAAGAGCCGGATGGTCTCCAACACTTGGGACTGCATGACTAACCATGGTCAACATTTCAGGGGCATTTTCGCTGTATGCTATGACTTTGTATGTTTTCTCATCTAAAGCTAGCAAGCACCCAAATGGTTGTATGAACTTGCCTTTCTGTATTTGATGGAGATATGTGGTGGTTGCTTTGTCTGCTCTTGGTTGCTGATCCCCACTGATGCGGACCGAGCTAGAGTAGTCAAAGGAGCTGCCAGACTCTTCGAAATCTGCATGGAGCTTTGCATCAACGGTGGTCTGTGCAATAATCCTAGCACTGTGTCTTGATCTCCCCGAGGTGCTAGAGGATTGGCTTGGTCTTGAAGAAGACATTTCCACTGAACAGTAACAAAGAAACGAAGGAATAAATACAACTAAGCAGAAAAGAATCCTTGAATTGAGTTCACAAAGCATTAACAAGTATTGCAAAGGCCAGACATTGCTGTCATGATGATTTCCTATTTTATTTATAAAAGGGATTTACAAATAACAGCAAGTCAGTGACAGAGTAAATAAGGTAAGATATGCATTACTGAGGATTTAAAAATGTCCAAAATCCGTGAAGATTTTGTCCTGAATTTGAGAAATGAAAACTCAGAAGCAGAGAATTCAACCGTATATATATTCAAATCTAAACCAAAAGGCAATCAATTTTTTTTCATTAGCAACAGAGAAAGAAGGATATCAATATTTGATTTGATCCTATAAAATGTTTCCACCAAATCTAATAAGCATATCAATAATCCAAGTCCCAGACTTCAATAATGAAAACCCTATTGCTATTCGGGATAAAATATTAACATCAGGAGACGATAGGAAAACCCAGAAACAGAAAGCATCTTAATTTCTTAAAGCAACAACCTCAACAACCAAAAATGTTGCAAAAGCATTAAAAGAACAAACTTTCTATACTAAAACCATTACTGATATAGCTGCAAAGCTAAGAAAGCACGCAATTAAGCATTACACAAGGAGAAGAAGAAAAGGGATGGAAGATGGGTAGCTTCTAACCTCCTTCGATAAGAACGAAGGAAATAAAACCAAACCCAGCTGCAACCTTAGTGCTTAGATAGAAGAACAAGAGGGAAATGAAATGAAATGAGACTTGGAGCTCCCACTCTAAACCCAGAAGCCACCAGCACTCCGAGCTTGGGAAAAGCTATAAACAAATAATATGTATCACCGCCACCGCCCACGCCCACGGCAAGTACCCATTGAAAGCCCTTCACCTTACAAAGTGTGAGACTTTTAACCCCTTACCTTACTAAATTAAGATTTAAGCTCGTTAGAGAAAAATGAGGCAAATAGTAGGGTGACACGTGTGTGCTATGCACTTCACTAACTTATGCCATATTTTTTTCAAGTTGGATTCTTGAGCAACTTAAAACTTTTATATTATAATAAAAGCTTTTTTAACATGTATCCTTTAATTAAATTTTTTTATAATTAATTTATATATAAAAAAAAAGTTGATATTAAAATTTTTAACTATTTAATTAAAATTATTTATAGTATTAATATCAAAAATAATATTTTTTTATATTTTTATTTAAAAAATTATTATCAAAAATACAAT
>BPVZ01000005.1:860976-873967 GCA_020521535.1 Rubroshorea leprosula
CATAAAATACAAACCAAACAGATGCACAAACACACACACAGAGGTTAGCACTTTTTCAAGCAAGCACCTCCCAACAAGCTAGCACTTTACCTGAACGAAACAGGTTTGCCCTCTATAAAATGCAAATGGCTTAGCAGGAATGTTCGTACACGATGAAGGGTGTTTATCTGTGGCATTATGTTTACTATTTTATCTTTTGTAGTTTATTTCCTGGTCATTTAAGTGAAGTGATGCTTTACAATGATGTACATTGCCTTTGGTGAATTTAGAGTTATTTGATTACTGTTTGGAGTTTTATTCATATAATTTGAACTCTTCTGCTGTAGGGATGGGTAACATTGCAATTGACAAGAGATCCATCTCATGCTAGAAGATTCCTGTCTGCTAGATCTGTCACTGGGTTCCTTTCAGATGTATACTCTGCAGCAGCTGACGAAGTTGGGAAAATATATTTGATTGCTGATGAAAGGGTTTGTACCAAAATATTCGCTTCGTTTTTTTAATCTTTATTGAAGCATTCCTTTGCTTGAGATGCAGTGTATTTTGTTGTTCATATCAGGTTCAAGGAGCAGTTTTTGATCTTCCCGAAGAGGTAGCAAAAGTGTTGCTGACTAAGCAAATACCACCGGGAAACTCTATTAACAAGATCACAAAGGTTTAAGTCAGATTTTGGTCACAAAGCTTTTATGTTGCTGTTGTATGATAGCTTTGTTGCTTAACTTTCTGTGATCTGTAAACATTTACGCTCTCATCTGTCACCTGCGTAGGTTTACTTAATGTATTGAAGTAGGCTGACTTTCTGTGTTAATTTCTGCTGGCAGTTGCCTCCTTTGCAAGATGATGGGCTGTCAAGTGATAATTATGGCAGGTTTTCTAGCAGGGACCGTTTCTCTCGAGCAAGTTCTAAGGATAGGAGAGGTTTCAGAGCCTCGCAGGGTTGGAGAGACTCTGATGATGAGGACCGTGGTGGTAGAAGTAGGTGGACACGGATTTCAAGTAACAGTGGGGGTGATTGGCTTATTGGTAATAGGAGATCAAACAGGTCATCATCCCGTGACAGGTATATCTCTACTTGATTCTTTCTCCTCTTTAAAGCAATCTTCTAGTTTAGCAACAACCTAATGGGGCATGCTTATTTTCTCTTCTTTGGAATTGGATTCATGATGTCTACACCATGCCACGAATTTATTTTGTTTGTCTTGAAACCATGAGGTCTGTTTACTGTGTTTGTGGCTGTACAAGATGGTTACTGATGTTCCTTTGTACCTTGTATATATCTAAATTTGTACAGAGGCTTTGGTGGTTCCTGCTTTAACTGTGGGCGCTCGGGGCATAGGGCATCTGAATGCCCAAACAACCAGAATTATTAATACACTAGGGTTTCAGTCTTGCAACTGCCATGGGCATTGCTTTTGGGAAAGCACAGGAAGTAACCTAGTTGAGAGATGCTCCATGAGTTACAGAACTATCATTTAGATCGCTCTGCTGTTCTGTCTGTGGCAGAACCCATTTGATGTGACGAGAGGATGTTCTTACATTTCTCTGATAGTCTCTCTCTTTTCTAATAGAAGTTGAATTAACCAGTACTAGTTCATAGCCTCCCATCATTTAATGGGCGGATTTATAGTTTCAGATTTTCCTATCAAAACAGCTTCAAAAAGAGATGAATAGCAATTCAAGTTGAGCTTCATATTCACAAACTTGTTGATCTTTATTTGTACTTTGTATTGCTTGACTGGGGAATGCTTAGGGAAGACAATTTTCATTTTACATCTTGGTACATTGCTGCTTTCCATTATAGGTAACTGACTGAATGCACTCTATCAAATATTGTTTAGTGAAAGAAACCATATGTCAACAAATATGGTTAACATTGTCAATAAATTATAGTCTTTTCTCATATCTCTCTTTACATGTTTCATTATTTGTATGATAAAAATCAATGTTTGCATATGAGATTTTTGTCATTTGAAGTTTGAACAATCAATTTTTTATCTTGGATTCCTGGGGCATCTTTGATCTTCTCTTAGGGCTTTTAGATGGTATGTTCTAAAGAATATATTGCATATATCCTTCCCATGACACAGCTTCAAGTTCCTAACCGCATTTGTAGAATATTTTTAGTTTATAAAAATTACTACTTCCAGTTCAAGCTTAGTTTTCACATCGGCAAAATAATAAAAAAAAAACCATGAATTTCCATTCCTCCACGTAATTCCACCTAGGTTTTAGAATTTAAATAAAGAAAAAAGAAAAAGAAAAAGAAAAAAGAATCCTTTAAGGAGTTAACCGTACACCCTTGCATTTAATAGACAAAATCACAAAAGGACTAATTTTGCGTAAAAAAATTAAAGTTTAAGGATAATTTTAATTGTTTTTGAAGTTTAAGGACCAAACTGGGAATTAACCTGTTTATTATATTTATAAGACGATAACAATTGCTACGTGTCATATTTTCAGTGGAAGGGAAAACCACAAAAGCCTTCTTCAAAACGACACCTTCTAAAGCAGAAAAACGACACAGCACAGTGCAGAACCAAAACCCAAGGAGAAAAAGATTAGGTTTATTTCCCGGCGGAGGCAACAAGGAAGACGAAGACGAGAACTCCGCCTTTCCTTCTCTCCCTCCTGCTCCGTTGATGGATCTGGTAATTATTTCCGATTTGATCTTGTTTCTTTAGTTCACAGAGATTGGCGATAGTATTTCTGTTGAATTTCAATTTCTAACTTTGAGAAGAAATGGTGTGAGCGAAGATAGTTTAGTTTCATTTTGATTTCTGATTGTGTAGTTTGGGTGGAAGAATATAAGTAATTACGGAAGAAGATAAGATGTATTCGAAAAGATCTGGTGAAGGAGGAGATGGGGATGGGTCAGTTTCACAGCCAGTACGCACAAGTGGTAGGCTTAAGAGGAGGCCTACGATCTATCGAAACATGTATTACACTCACACTCGAAAAATCATGCGGAACAGGAACAGGAAAAACAAGGCCAAGTCAAGGACAGCAGCTTCACAGATAGCCAAGTTGTTGATTCCAAGGAATCAGCCTGTGCGGAACTCAAACAACACTGTAAGTCATAGTTTATGATCCTTTTTATTTCAGGGGAAAGTTTTAAATCTTGAGCAGTTGGGGTTTGCAGCTTTTCCGTCTAATCTAAACTTAGAATAGGATGTCCTAATATAATATAAATTTCTGTCTCCTGCTTGCTTTTTTAGTATTACTGGTTTAGGGTCTTCATTTCTTTGCATTTCTAAAAGGTGATGATTAGGATGTTATTGTTCGAGCTTGTTGTTTCTATTTAGCACCTGCATTGGATGTGCTTTTCTTTTTCTTTTAATTTTTAGGGTGATGCTATGTAGTACAATTCTCAGTGTTTCAAAGGTCAAGTTTAGTTCCCCAGTATATAATTTTTATCTGACATTACTGTCACAGAAATAAACTATGTTTGGTTCATTATAAATTGCTAAAGACAATTGTGGGTGTCAGACCATCTTATGCATCACATCATTATTGTTTCAAGATAGCTGTTGTTAAATTCATTTCAGGGGCTGTATTGCTTTGCATGTCTGCGATATTTCTGGATGCCTAATCTTTTGAATGAAGCTTATCATATCAGTTAGCATCCTATTTTGCTTGTCAGTGAGGATATCAATTCTGAATTTTATTGACTTGTTTTATCATTTCGTTGCAGTCAGGCACACCCAACCTTCGACGTTCCACCAGAAAGAGGAGAATATCCGTTAATCTTGAAGATTACACAGACAGTTCTGGATCAGAGGATGAAGACCTCATGGTATTTTATTTAGATGGCAATTTTTGTAGAATTCAATTGCTTTGGTGACATTTGTGTTTGACACTAAGAATGCATCTTTTATTTTATTATTTTTTAAAATTTATTTTGGTTGTAAATCTTTTGGTTTTGGGTTTCAGAGGCCCTCATATCGAAATTTGAGGAGACGGATTGCTAACAATGTGAGTCAAGATGAGTTCTCATCTCCCAAGCGCAAAAATAGAGTGGAGGCTAAACAAACACCTAGACGTGAAGGATTGCGACCTCGTCGTTCAAATCCAGTTATGACTAAACAAATGGATCTGGACTCTGAAGATGAACAAGAAACTTCTGAGAATGTTGCTCAAGAGGAAACTGAAAATGGGAATGAGTTAGATGATGCAGATGATGGCCATAATGACGCTGAGGGTGATGCTGAGGATGAGGATGAGGATGAGGGCGAGGGTGAGGGTGAAGATGAAGTAGAAGAAGATGGTGATGATGAAGAGGGTGAAGAAGAGCAGGATGGAAGGAGGAGATATGATCTTCGGAATCGAACTGATTCACGGAGGCTTTCCATGCAAGAGGGTAAACAGAGATCAAGATCTCCACGTAGGGTGTTACATCAAGGGATGGGGACCAAGGTGAGTAGGGATTTCAGGAAGGGTGGATCAAGAGTTCACAAACGTCATCGCCTGGCAAGAGCTGAAGACTCTGATGATTCCCTCCTTGTTGACGAGTTGGATCAGGGTCCTGCTGTTTCCTGGGCTCGAGGTGGGAGCAGATCTGGACCACCTTGGCTCTTTGGGGGGCTGGACATGCATGGGACAGCAGCATGGGGCTTAAATGTTGCTGCATCAGGCTGGGCTCATCAAAGTGATGCTTTTGCCACCTTGACTTCTGGGATTCAAACTGCTGGACCTAGCTCAAAAGGTGGTGCTGACATTCAACCATTGCAGGTTGATGAGACTGTAAGTTTTGATGACATAGGTGGACTATCAGAATATATAGATGCTCTGAAGGAAATGGTTTTCTTTCCCTTGTTGTATCCAGATTTTTTTGCGAGTTATCATATCACCCCACCTAGAGGGGTTTTGTTGTGTGGTCCTCCTGGCACAGGTAAGACATTGATTGCAAGAGCATTAGCATGTGCTGCTTCAAAAGCTGGCCAAAAAGTCAGTTTTTACATGCGTAAGGGTGCTGATGTGCTTAGCAAATGGGTTGGTGAAGCTGAAAGGCAACTAAAACTGCTGTTTGAGGAGGCACAGAGAAATCAGCCTTCCATTATTTTCTTTGATGAGATAGATGGACTTGCCCCTGTGAGGTCTAGCAAACAAGAGCAGATTCACAATTCCATAGTATCCACCTTGCTTGCCTTGATGGATGGTCTAGATTCCCGTGGACAAGTTGTTTTGATTGGAGCAACCAACAGGATTGATGCTATTGATGGAGCCTTACGTCGGCCTGGTCGATTTGATCGTGAATTCAACTTTCCTTTGCCTGGCTGTCAAGCACGTGCTGAAATATTAGACATCCACACTCGAAAATGGAAGCAACCTCCTTCAAAGGAATTAAAAATGGAACTTGCAGCTAGTTGTGTAGGATATTGTGGTGCAGATCTGAAAGCTCTGTGTACAGAAGCTGCTATTCGTGCTTTCCGTGAAAAATACCCTCAAGTATACACCAGTGATGATAAATTTTTGATAGATGTTGACTCAGTGAAGGTTGAGAAGTATCATTTTATAGAGGCCATGTCTACAATTACTCCTGCTGCACATAGGGGTGCTGTTGTTCACTCTAGGCCACTGTCTTTGGTAGTTGCACCTTGCCTGCAAAGACATCTCCAAAAAGCAATGCATTATCTATTTGATATATTTCCTCCACTAGCAGTGTCATCAGAGTTAACTAAACTGTCTATGCTTTCATATGGATCTCCAATTCCTCTTGTATATAGGCCTCGGCTTCTGCTGTGTGGTGCTGATGGTGCTGGTTTGGTAAATATCTATTAACATTTTGATTTTATCAACTAGTTATGAGAGAAACTGGAAACTAAATATACTCACTGATTTAGTTTAACAGGATCATCTTGGGCCTGCAATTTTGCATGAACTAGAGAAATTTCCCGTTCATTCTCTTGGCCTTCCATCACTTCTTTCTGATCCTAGTGCAAAGACACCAGAAGAAGCTCTGGTACACATATTTGGTGAAGCAAGGAGAACAACACCATCCATCCTTTATATCCCCCAGTTCAATCTTTGGTGGGAAAATGTGAGTTTTTTCATGTATTGAGTAAATGTTTACATCTGATCCAATCATCAAAGTACACTCTCTGCCTCTGCTCAGAAGTAATTTTTCACTGTTTTAGTTCCCAGTTCATTAGACTATCTGTCTTTAAGCCATAGCATCATGTTTTGATGAATGCTCTAATGCAGGCTTATGAACAGCTAAGGGCTGTTTTGCTGACTCTGTTAGAAGAGTTGCCTTCCAACTTGCCAATACTATTACTTGGAACATCCTCAGTTCAACTGGATGGCATCAGGCAGGATATAAATCCAGTGTTTCCACAACGTAGCATGTATGTCTTACTGATCCTTAAAGTAACCATTTATGCAAGTTGTAGTGCTGTTCCCCGTGTTGCAAAAGGCACCGGCACTTATGCACTGGGTGGCCCTATGCCAGTGAAGGCCTGGGCGGCGCTTATGCACTGGGCAGCCATATGCTGCCCACCCTGACCTGGGCAGTAGGGCAATACTGCCTTTCCCTTTTTTGGGGGCTTTTTTTTTAAAAATAAAAAATAAAAAATTAAGCAACGTTGTTTTGTTTTTCAACTTTTTTAACAAATAAAGAACAAACAGCCCTGGTTGGTTTCAAAGGTCAACAAAAGGCAAAAAACCCTAAATGCTGAGCATTCCAGGTTTTCTACAACTTCAGTTCTTCTTCTTCTTCAGTCTAATTAATTGATTTCAGTTATCTTGATTCTATACTTCTATTAACTTTTGTTGATTAATTGATTTTAGACTTTTAAATATATATATACATATATATTTTATTTTCCCTGAATTTTTCAGATTTTTATTTTTTTAAAGAAAAAGGTGGCACACAAATTGCCAAGGCGGTTTGGGCACTGCCTGGGCGGAGGCCTGTCGCCTAGAGGCACCTAGTGCCTTCAACAACATTGTGTACCCTTGGTATTAGAATAGTCCTTTCTTTCAATGAGATGTGAGACGTTGTTGAGGCATTATATAGCAATTATATAGCAAGCCATAGGTCTTATTTTTAAAGAGTTAGGATCCACTTACACACAACTCTTACACACATTACTTACACAAAATCTTGACCATTCATCTCTCCCCTATGAATGGTTGGGATTTGTCGTACTTTTTAGAACAAAAAGATAATTATCTTTAAAAAATAGGGTAAGAAGTGGATAAATCTCAACCATTCATAGTGGAGAGATGAATGGTCAAGATTTTGTGTAAGTGATGTGTATAAGAGTTGTGTGTAAGTGAATCCTATCCCTTTTTTTAAATATTTATTTTAATATAGTATTTAGAACACATTGTGGTTCTTCCATGCTGAGTTCAATTCAGGTAAACAGATGCTTGTCTTATTCTTACTGTTTAGTTTGTAGTAAACTGTTTTCCCATGTTCTGAAATTTCATACGTTTCTGTGGCTGGCATCAAACACCTTAATTAAATGAAGAAATAGTTCTTTAGTCATATATTTTCCTTTTGTGGTCAGCTACCAGGTGGACAAACCATCAACTGAGGACAGATCTTTGTTTTTTACCTCTCTAATTGAAGCTGCTTCATCCATCTTGCTGGAAGCTGTGACAAAAAATGATCAGGAAGCTGTGTCTCTTCCTGAACTTGCCAGGGCCCCGAAAGTAGCAAGTGGACCAAAGGTTTCAGAACTAAAAGCCAAAGTAGAAGCTGAGCAGCATGCACTTCGCCGATTAAGGATGTGCCTCAGAGATGTTTGCAACCGGTAAAGTAGCCTTTATTACATATTTATCTTTATGAAGACTAATGTCTTACTTTTCTGGATAATGCTGCACTTTATATGAATAGGTAACTTGACATTGATTTGGTGAAATTAGTCTAGTAGTTATAAGAAGTAGGTAGTAAAATTGTTCAAAACATTACATAAGGGCATTGCCACATTAGTGAATAATTATTCATTACCACAGTATTAGGCATGCAAGCTTAAGAGAAACTGCATTTCTAAGAATGTTCAGAACTCACCCTGTTTCTCTCCCAGGACACAAGAAACTAATTAGTGAACACACCCAAACACGCAAAAGGAAAGATTTGCATGCATTACAAGTAATATTTATGAACTTGATTTCTGATCATGCCGTATGATCAAATTTTGATAACACAATTAAGGGTGTCAACTAAGGTTATAAATGGTAATGACTTGCAAGAAGGATTGAGTGTCCTTACTGGACATTGAATTCGGTGAAGCATGGTGTAAATAAACTTTGTTGATTAGTAGGAATTGCAATAAACTTTATTTACTTGTTTACACTGGGGTCATTGAAATGTTGTTGATTTTCATTTCATTGCCTTATAACCTGTCTCTATGGCACTTCCTTTTCTTTGTTTTTGCAGGATATTGTATGACAAGAGGTTTAATGTTTTCCATTATCCAGTCACTGATGAGGATGCTCCAAACTACCGTTCTATAATACAAAACCCTATGGATGTGGCTACTCTCTTGCAGCGGGTGGACTCTGGGCAGTACATTACTTGTGCAGCATTTCTACAAGATGTTGACCTGATCGTCACTAATGCAAGGGTCTGTCACCATGTGCATGCTATTTTTCTTTCCTGGGTTGATTACTTCCTGTGTTTATTGCACCATTTGTCAGAACTCATTGATTCTTTGCACTTAAAAGCAGCAAATGAATGAATGAATGAATTATTATATTTATTATTATTATTATTTCAAATGTGGAGGGACAAGCTTAATCCTCCTTGGTGCCCACATATTGTGGTAACAGGGAACTCTAGGAATTGGTTAAAGCATGGAAAGAAAGAAGAGACTTGTGCTATGTCAATTGTAGTACAAACAGACAAGTTTGCTAGTTGAATTTTACCTTACTGTAATTCCTTTATCATCAGTTCACTTTTCATCTCTAGATTTGGCATTCATGTTAAACTATAAATATTAGATGTAGTTTGCATGCTACTCAAAAGAGATCTTCAATTTGAAGTTTAATGTTCTTGGCAAGACAAGATTATCTGATTAGTTCACCACAAGATATGTCCAACTGCCTTTGTTCTCTGACTGGTATTGCATTTTCCAGATTCCTAGGTACTAAGGTTGTAAATATGTCCAATAAACTAAACTGTGTAGGATTCCTTTCATACATTATCTCTTGAATGGGTTTTCCATTTGGCAGTCTAATCTTATTTGCTCTCCTTGGTGCAGGAGTACAATGGAGATGATTATAATGGGTCTAGGATTGTTAGTAGAGCTGTTGAGCTTCGGGATGTGGTATGTTCAATTATTATTTGGTCTCAGAATTTTCTTTTTGTGGCTTCCTATGGTTCTCCTTGTCTTCTTTTTCCTTGGGTTTGTTGCCAAAGATATTCTCTTCTTTATCTTTTCCTTTTAGGTACATGGAATGATCTCACAGATGGACCCTGCATTGGTTACATACTGTGATAAAATTGCCACCCAAGGGGGTCCAGCACATATCCCAGATAATTTAGGGGCATCCATTTTGCCCTTGACACCCGTTGTGCAGCTAGGAACTGCTACCAGAGCAAGTGCTAGACTTCGCAATGTCCAACCAGAGGTCAATTTAGATCAAAGTTATGATGCCTTAAAAAGGCCAAAGAAGAGTGTTGATACCACACATACAGGTATGTTAATGCTATATGCATGGAATGATATGAAGTACTGTATACTTGCATTTGCTTCTCTGAAGGATTCATCGAGGTAAACATTAATCTAGTATGTGGAGTGGGTTTATAACTTATTATTATCAAATACTTCAATCTTAGTTTTGTTTTTAAATAGGTTTTTCATTTCTACAATCCTTGAGTCATGGGATATCGTTAATACTTTTGTTACCAATGCTCTCAGACAAATTTATGCATATGGCATGTTTTTCTGGCCATCCACATTTGGCACAAAATAGGATTGAGATAGGAGAATTGGGTGACCAACTTGCATGACTAGCATCCATGAGGAGGCATCATTTTAGATTTTATCCTCATCTGCGTCAGCCTGTCTAAAATGGGATAAGAGTGTTAAACCATGCTATTTTTGGTTTAATGAATGCTACTCCATAGAATGGTATGATTTTTAAAGAACCATGACAGTTTTTGCCCCTTATTTCCATTTTGTCATTCTTTCCCATCCATTTTTCCTTAGTTTTATGTAATGCAACAGAATAGCCATTCCCCTAAACCAGAAGTAGCCCTAGGTGCAACATTTTATGTAATATATAATCCACTAAATCGACTCTTGGCCTTATGACTGGAAGAATATTTCTGCTTTAGTAAATTTTCCTGGATGTTTTTTCATCTCAATGAATTTTATTTAGTCTCAGCATGCTATATGGCATATGAATGATTATATATTTGCATGTTCTATTCTTATCACAGCTTCAGCAGGAACAGAAGAAAAATCAAAAGAACAAGAATTAGTCCAAGCTTCAGAGGGAAATGACACAAGTCATGAGAGGATAGAATCTGCTTCTGGTAATGCCAATCACCATGAAACTTCTGCAGAAGCTTCAGTAGCAGGTGGGAGTGAATCCCACAGTGTTAGAGTGTCCGATGATGAAATTTCCAGACAAGTTGAATTGGTGAAGCGTCTGTTTTTGGAGAGAAGTGAAAACTATGGCATACCTCAGCTTGAAAGGCTGTACACTCGAATTATGAAGGGAATTTTTGAAACCAGGGACAGAGGAACTGGAAATGAGCCCAAGTCCTCAGTTTTGATGTTTCTGTTGAAATTTGCGGAGGACAACTCCAATTTCTGATTCCGAAACACCTTCTGTTAAAAATGTGAAAGGAAAAAGAAGAGAAGAATGCTTCATGTACTGCGTGTAAAGTCGGGATTTTTATTTTTTTAAGATTTTTATTTTTTTTAACCAATGTTTGTGATTGGAGTAAAAGTATAAAGACTTTTTGTCCTTTCCTCTCTTAAGTTGTGTTAGTTCATGTCCACATTTTGTGTGCCGATAATAGAAAAATAAATTGAGATCATTACTCAATTGTGTTTGGAGTTGATTTTACTAATGGTCTATTTGGTTCATGAAAAATACCCTTCTGTGCTGCCAGGAGACCCTGCCTTTTGCAAGACGAGGAGCATTGCCCCAAGGGATCAACCTCTGATCGACAAAATGTGAAACAAATCTTCCGATGCAAGGAAATGTTCGTATCGCACGGAGCAAGTAAAAGACCTCCTTCAATTAACCGCTAAGTGTTCGTTTCCCTTTGTACTTGAGATTGGGAATGAATGAAACTGAAGATGATGATGATGGTTGATAAGTTGAATTTTTATATATACTAATGTGAAATTTTTTATTTGTTATTATTGATAATCAGGTAAATTTTATGAGATTTTACTTGATTTTACTTGATTTTACATGATTTTTATTTTTTGTGTAGAAAGGGATTTAATTGAAAGAAATTAAAATTTTTAGGATCAAACCTAAGAAATCAGAACAGTGAGGATAAAAGCGTCAACGACAAAAAATGAGGGACCAGAACAGTTTTATCAATGAAGAACCAAAATACCATTTTTGTCCCAAATCCTCGACCCAATATACGAATAAGATTGAGGGTTGGATCCGGTTGTTTGGTTGGTTAAATTTATAATTCGTATTAAAGCCAGTACTTATATTGGTAACAAATTCAATGCATGATAGAAAAACCAATAAAGAAATTAAAATTGAGTCTCCTGGCTGTGGGTAAGCCGATAAAGTGATATTTTCATTTCACTCAACTAAAATATATTACTAGTATGTTAATAAAAAAAATTGAATAATTAGTATTTATTATTTGATTAATTCATATTAATTTATAAAATATATTTTAAAACATTATAAATTATTGTTTAAAAAAAGTCAATTAATTAATAATTTGTTGCTTGGATTAAAAAGAGTTCAGTTTCCTTAAATAAGATCTATGATTCAAATTTTATAAATGAAGAAACAAACACTGCAAAAGTTTTTTTTTATGGGATTTGATGTGATTCAATTCTAGATCAGTTAACGTTCAATGTGATTTTTGAATATCAAAAAGTTAATATAAAAAAAATAGTCAATTAATTAAACAATAATTAAACTATATATCCTTAATATAATCACGTGATCATACCCAAAGCTGAGTCTCTTCCTTCATGTTATTAATAGGCTGTGGTAGTAATTAGGAATGGCAATGGGTCTCATGAGGGCAAGGACCCCTCCCCATCCTCATCTCTGTTGGTGACAGGTATAGAGATCTTCAAGGGGATTTTTGATAGAGGATCAAAAATAACCTCTGTCTTCATATTCACAAGGAATGATAGGTTTCCATGGATATTTAAAGTTCCCGTCAAATATTAAATATATAGAATTTAACCTTACTGTTTTCTTGATAAATAAAAAGGTAAAATTTTAAAATAAGTCAAACAAGTGAATACATTAACATATAATGTAGCAAAGAAAAATCTAGTAATCAATTGCAACAAATATACATTACCATACACCTCCAATAGATCCAACAACAAGTTCATAAAAATGAAAAAAATGCATGAATTGCCATACATGTTCAAGTTGGAATGAATTATTGAATTGAGTTTGAAAAGACTATAACTGGAAAAGGAATTAGGTTAGGCAATTTAAGTTAGGTTGGGTTAATCAATTAAGTTGGATGAGTAAAAATTAATTGGTAATATATTTACAAAAATATATAAAAATAAATAAATATATTTTTTATTTTATATGAATCTCCATATGTTTTCACGGAGTAGAAGAAATTCTTTACGAAATTTCTTAAAAAAAAATGTCTTTATCCCCATCTCATAGAGAGGAATATTTTTGAAATCTCCATCCTCATGATAGGGATCTCCGTGAGGTTTCATTGGTTTTGGAGAAAATTGTTATCCCTAACAATAATAAAAGTGGGTTTTGTAAGGATTAGATAGTTTAATTGTTATTTTATTAATTTATAATTTTTTAACAATTAATTATAATATATAAAAATATTTATTTATAA
>BPVZ01000005.1:880958-894705 GCA_020521535.1 Rubroshorea leprosula
ATTAATTTGTTATATTATAAAAAGTAGTTATAATATTAATTTGTATTGTAAATTTATAATTATAATATATTATTATATTATTAATTTGTTATATTAAAAAATTTACTTATGATATTATATATATTTGTTTGTTTAATATTATGTAATAATAATTTATATTATATTTGGTTTGAGAAAAATAGAATAGAGATAAGAGAAGGGGAAGATTTTTTTGATTAATTTAATTGTAATGTTTAAAAATATTATAATTTGATTATTTAAAAAACTCTTATTCTTTTCTTCTTTTTCATTCTTCTTCATCTAGACATATTGTTAAAATCATATTATAATTATAAATTTATAATTATATACATATATAGGCTAAATTCAATAAATAATCTATTAATTATGTGGTTTATTTCAGTTCAGTTTAAAAATAATTTTTTGTTTCAAAATGATCTATAAACTATCAATTTTATTTTAAAATGATCTACTTGATAAACATTTCGTTAACTAGATTAACATAATTCTTTCCAACTGTTGATGTGTGCGCCCTAAACTTTTGAAAAAAGTTAAATATAGTAGATATATTTTTGTTTTTTAAGTTTAAATTATGTATCAAATGTAATAATTAACTATGATAAAATTTCAATTTACATTAATTAAGATTTTAATTTTAATTTACAATAATCAATATTACAATTTAAATTTTATTATTTCTAAAAAATTTAATTTATTATTAAATATAAATATTTTTAATAAATAAATCCTTCCAAAATTTAATTTAATTAAATAAGTATTCGCACATAATTAAAATTACTTGAAAAAATAAAAATTCATTTCAATTTTATAAATCCCCAAATTAAAATCATGTATGTTTCATTAGTGTTAAAAATAAAAATAAATTTTTATATTTTTCTATACAAATTAATGAAAAAATATATAATTTAATAATGATATTAAGTTTTTAAAGAAATAATAAAATTTAAATTGTAATATTGATTATTGTAAATTAAAATTTAATATTAATTAATATAAATTGAAATTTCATCTTAATTAATTATTACATTTGATATAGAATTTAAACTTCAAAAACAAAATATTACAAAAAAAACAAAAATATATGTACTATATTTAATATTTTTTAAAAATTTAAGAGGCACACATCAACTGATAGAAAGAATGTTGTTAATCTAGTTAATGAAATATTTGTCAAGTAACGTTTTGAAACAAAATTGGTAGTTTATAGATCATTAAAAAAATTTATTTTTAAATTAAATTAAAATAAATTATATAATTAATAAATTATTTATTAAATTATATATATATATATATACATGATATTGCAGTTATAATATATTAACATTGCGGATTACATTACTGTTCTTTATTCCTTATCGGGATTCCTTTACTTGCCCATCTGTAATGCACCTTATTGAAGAAAAAGAAATGTGACAAAAGTTAGAGACGGTGCAGGAATGTCTCTTCATCAAAGTAGCTTTAAAATGCTAAATGCAAAACAGTTTCAATTTCCCATTTTCCTTTTTTTGGTTTTTCTGAAGAACCTTGTTGAAGACAAATTCTCTCCCAAGGTCCTGGTCGGTTATGGGGAAAATCAGGGTGGAGGTGTGTCTAATTTCTGCTCGAGGACTCCGGCGATCTTCTTCGCTTTGGAAGGTCCAGTGGTTTGCAGTTGGTTGGATTGAGCCTGACAATAAATATTGCACCAAGATTGATGCTTCTGGGAATGCAAATCCAGTATGGAAAACCAAGTTTGCTGCTTTGGTAGATGACTCAAATCTCAAAGACATGGCACTGCAGGTTGAAGTGTACAGTAGAGAGCCCATTTTCCTCAGGGAAAGGCTTCAGGGGACTGCAACAGTTGTGTTGAAAGAATTTCTCTCCAAGAATTCAAGGTCAGGAGCCGAACAAGTAGGGAGCTATCAGTTGCGCAAAAGAAATTCCAACAAACCTCAAGGCTTGGTTGACATCTCAATTCGTATTTCAGATGAAAGTGAAGACGAAGCTCCATACCAGGGAGGTATAGGTAGCACCCCCAAATTTCTATATATATATATATATAAATTTTTTATTTATCAAAGAGATTTATCCTTTCATTTCATTTCCTTCTCTTCAGAAATAATTGAAGATGCTAAGGTAAAAGGTTGCATATTCCTCAAAATTGTGACATTGAAGCAAATTATCACTCTCAAAAAAATACTCACACTCAAATCTTATTTTTAAGAAATTAGTTTAAATTTAATGATTATTATTAATTTTTTTATTAAATTTTAAGAATAATAATTGTTAAATTTATGCTTAAGATTTCTTAAAAATAAAAATTTATGGCGATAAATTGTTTGTAGACCTTTTATTTTTATTTTTTAATGATTTGCTTCAAACGATAATTTTAAGGGCAAGTTGCACATTTGGCTACATACTAATCGTTTGTTGCGCCCCAGGCAATGAAGGACAGGTGCTCATGGATCACAGTACCGGTGTTATAAGATTATCTACTGAAGGTGGAACTCAAACTTCCCTAACAGGGGCAGGGACAGGGGCAGGAGCAGCACCATTCCACCACCTAGTCAATGCAAATCCGATGTCATATCCTCCAAACTTTTGCAACATATCACCAGGGGGAGCAAGCTATCCACCGGCACCAGGTGTTGGACCCAGTTATCAGCCGCCACCACCACCACCACCACCAAGGACTCCACCCCCACCGCCACCACCGTCTAACGTTGGTTACATTCCCACTTTCCTCCCAAGAACAGATTATTTTGGAGAGACTTACGTGAATATGCCATCATCTACAGCAGCACCTGGAAGAGGGCCAAGACCTGGTTTTGCAATGGGAGCTGGAACTGGAGCACTGGCAGCCGGCGCTCTCATCTTTGGTGATGATTTCATGTCTGGGTTTGACATTCCTGCAGGCTTACCGGATGCTAGTCTTACCATATCTACTGACCCTCCTTTCTAGTGCTAAGTGCTTACAATAAAACTACTTTCTATCGTTGAGAAAATTCATTCAATGAACTGAGTTTGTTACAGATGTTGCTAAAATCCATCACGTTGAACGCTGCTGTTTTACAATAAAAGCGCCTACCATATTTTGGTGGGATTGGACATATCGTTCTTGTAGCAAAATGGCATTACACTTGAATATCCCATACATGTGCAAATTCTTGTATTTTGACAAAGAGAATTCGTATATATATTCTGCTGTGGCAAAAGGTTGCAGAATATGATAATTCATGCCCAGACTGTATTGTATGAATCACAAGTATACAAATCGATGTTACCACAATCGTTCCAACTACCTATTACCCCACTCTTCTCTATTTTTCTTTTCTTTGTGTTTCTTATTGCCCCTACAAGCACAAAAGGTTTTCAATTTAGTTAAGGTGTCACTAAAAATTGTACATGGTTTGAAAAATTCCAATGACTGCACATGCCTAAACATAAGTTGCCGAGGAGCTGAGACTGCATAAATTTCAGGTGATAGCTGGTAAAGACTGATCCTCAGAACTACCGAAAGCCCTTTTCAGGAACTTATCAACAACTGAAAGAAACTCTTCCGCCTTTTCTTCATGGGGCAAGTGACCACAATTCTTAATTACTTCAAAACAACATTCAGGAATGGCCCGTGAAAGTCTCTCAGCATTCCAGGAGGGAACTAGTCGGTCAGAATCACCAGTGACTATAAGAACTAGAATTCATTAAGAGAATAGTAAGCAACACCATTTTATCTACCTTTAAAATAAAGGATGAGAGATAAAGGATAATATAGCATGGTAGAGAAATGCTAAACTTTATGAGGATAGAAAATAACATTGGTATAGATATTATATATATTGAGGTAGAAAATAGGAATAGCCAAGAGCCCAAGAGTTAATGTCTAACTTTCTATTAGATCAGGGAAGAATCAAGGAATACCTATCTGCTATTCTTTAAAAAAATGGGAGGTAATACATATTCCTTTCTCATCTCTTAATTTAGTAGAAAATGATCTACATTAAGGCTAAGCTATTCCTAGCTTAGTAAGGAAGTTTCTCTATTTTGCCTTATTTTTTAAGTTTGACCATGGAATAGCTACTACTACCAACCAAACATGAAATAAGAGATCATACAAACACAGGTTCTCATTCAGATTTTTCTTTTGAATAGTCTTTAAAGTTCTTTATAGGTCCAAGTAATCCAAATAGCCTACTGAGGCTTATTACCTGTCTTTCACATGTACTGTTATACTTCAGAACCAGATACGAATTATTACCTGGACAGGAGATTTCATGTAGTCTTTCTCGCAGTGCTATCTTTGTTGAAGACTTGTTATCAAAAAGCATTGCAGCTGTGAATTCCACAAGAGCCCTGTCCCAGCCCTTAGCTCTTAGTGGCTGCATAAGACACTAACATTCATGTAACTGCTATATAAAACAAATTAATGCAGGTTAAGAATTCCATTCCATCCTTCAATATTAATTTAAACCAAAAAAAAAAAAAAAAGGAAGAAGAATAAGAAGATAGGTCATCTGTATATGTTACCTTTGTATAACCCTGCAGGATATGATCAGTGACTTGCTTTGAGTCATACCATGCAGTCTTTACAGCAGCTATACCAAATTTATCAATTATCATCCTCACCTACAGGAATGATGGGATATTATTTTTCAACTATGAAAATTGGTGTTTCATCAGAAATAGAAAGTATTGAAGTATATAAAGCAAAACAATACACTATAGCTAAAGAAATATGATGTTAGCAAGCTGTATCAAGCAATGAAGTTGCAATGGAAATGTGTATCTCAGAATGGAATCACCAAAAAGGAAGGGTGTACAGCAGGTTGTGGTTGTGGCATGAGATTTTTACAATTTCAGTTCTTATTTAATTTATTGATCCTCAGATGGTAAATCTTCGTGACATTTTTTCTAGCAAGATCACAAGTCAGGTTTGGAATACCAAACAAAAACTGTAGGACTGAGAAGTTTTTGAGAGAGTAATCATTTCATATCTTTGATTTGGAAGGATAAGAAATCCCAATAAATAAGCAAGTAACTCAAGCTAGTTGCACTGTGAAATCATACAGAAAAACTGTCAATACCAGCATCACAGCCACGGCAGAGCGCAGAATAGCAGATAGTGCTTTCTTATACAGGGAGTTGAGCATGTCGGCCATGCCCTTTGCTATTTGCATTACTGCTCCCGCAATGTACTGGGTAAACTTAGAGATAATTTCAACAAGCTTGAGGAATGATTTCAGAAGATTATCTGATTTTGGTCTGCCCCTTTCAATCTGGTCAGTTCTTTCAGGATGATTTCCTTCAACAACCTTATGGACACCACCTGGGGCCAATATTGCTGGGGCAACAAGGATCAGAGCAGCAACACGTTCAGGTGCTTCAAAATATGAATTAATGGCTACAAGAGCACCAGCTGAGTGCCTGGCAAGCAAAATTTTCAAGAGTTAAGGGAGGTATTTTCATGAAGATGAATGGAAGAACAGAAACAATCCCCTTGAAGATAATAATATATAAGTAGTGCAATGAGAAAATTAGGATCCAACTCAAGGTAAGGCTTTTGGCACCTGAAGAACTCAATGAACAAACCAAGCATAAAAGGTGAGAAAATGTGCATACCCCACTAGTATTGCCTTTTCAGCTGCCAAGAAATCAATGAAATACAAGGTAGCAAGCACTG
Source organism: Rubroshorea leprosula (assembly GCA_020521535.1). Lineage (NCBI taxonomy): Eukaryota > Viridiplantae > Streptophyta > Magnoliopsida > Malvales > Dipterocarpaceae > Rubroshorea > Rubroshorea leprosula. Next base: position 886,636 of record BPVZ01000005.1, read on the forward strand.
CAAATGCCATGGTGTATGGATTCAAAGGTTTTTTATCATCAGTACCAGGAGAAGAATGCCTGAGAATATTTACCCTTGATGTCAAGCCAAAGGCTGGTCTATCAAAAGCAAGAGCTTTGGAGGCTGTGATCTCTGCCAAAGGCTTCATAACCCGGTTCCAGGAGAAAACAGAAGCTCCAAAGCCATGTAGTAGAATCATAGGAATATTAAGCTTCACTGTTTGGTGAGAAAGAGTTAGGCCTTGGCTTGGTATGTAGTCCTTGCTTTGTGATTGTGCATCATACAACTTGTGGTGAATGTGAACCCCTTGAAACTCACAAAAAGAACTGTCAGGATCAGCAAGGAGAGTGGGATCCAACAATTCATCTTGATCAATGCCTGCTATTCTCTTCCTTTGCTGCTTGATTCTTGCATCCCACAATTCACCTAGATATGAAGGTAGCAAAGGTTCCTTAGAACTAACTATGAACTAACTTACTATCCAAAAAACTGATAGTCATATCATTTGAATAAAAAAAGTTAATACTATTCAGCATCACATAAAGAACCTAGCAACGATTAGCGTTAAAAAATTAAACCCAAAAGGAAAAGGCTTGATTTAAGCTGATAATGATAAAGAACGTTGAACTGTTGAAGCATAAATTCCCATATTTAATTTAGGATAAAGTGCAACAGTACAGCATTACAAGAAAAATGATGAAGTCAAAACCTCATCAAAATCATCAGAAATGATACACCACCACAATGCCATGGCATTGCTCTTGAGAGAGATATAAAAAGTACCTGCAGGGTATTGGGCTCCGGAGGCAGAGGATGCAAGGGGTGGATGGAAGCGTCTAGAATACGATCGACTCTGAGGTGCATCCCGGCGGCTTTGAGGGTTTCCAATCTCATGTTTCAACACCAACAACGGCCGGAACTGAACCACCCCGACCCCGAGGACACTCATGCCTTCAGCTTGGATACGCGGGAGCCAACCGACTGGACGACACGACCCGTCACATAGAGGAAAAAAAACTGCAAAAGGAAGGATCGTCAAAGGATAACGTTTGCGCTTGCTTCCTACTACTAGGCTAGGCAATGTTAATACGGCATCGTTTAATGTCTGCCTGGTCGCTGCTCATCTCATTAACATTAGATCCGGAGGATCAAATCGAAGAGCAGCAAACAACAAACATGGAGGCTCTGCTTTGTAAGAAACTGGGCGACCCAGCAGCGTTGACATCCCTGGACGAGCGAAATTTGGATTCCCCAATAGAGTTGAGCAAAAACCATCCCATCCCAGAACTTAACTCTCCAACTGCAGTTAGAATCAGGGTGAAAGCTACCAGCTTGAACTACGCCAATTACCTGCAGATACTGGGCAAGTACCAGGAGAAGCCTCCCCTTCCCTTCATACCAGGGTCCGATTATTCTGGCACCGTAGATGCGATTGGCTCCAGTGTATCCAAATTCAAGGTTGGAGACCCTGTTTGCTCCTTTGTGGCACTTGGATCCTTCGCCCAATTTATCGTCCAAGACGAGTCCCAGCTGTTCGTACTGGATCTCAATTTGATATTTGTCTTCAAGATTTGAAAATGTATATTTGCTTTATTTGGGAATTTGGTTTCAGATACCCTGTGCCGGCTGGGTGTGATCTGGTGGCCGCTGCTGCGCTCCCCGTGGCATTTGGGACCTCCCATGTGGCTCTTGTTCACAGGGCAAAATTAACCTCTTCTCAGGTTACTCTGTCTCAACGTTTTTCATTTTTAATTAGATAATGTCGTAAATATACCTAATAATTTTCTAAAAGCTGACTGTTAGAAATAAATTATATAGGTATTGCTTGTGCTTGGAGCTGCAGGTGGGGTTGGCCTTGCTGCTGTTCAAATCGGGAAGGTTTTTGGAGCCACGGTTATTGCCGTTGTCAGGTGTTTTCTCTTTCTTCTTTTACCTGCTCAACTCAATTTTGTCTTATTCCAGTATTGTGAGAAAATGTAAAAAATTTTGGGGGCTTTGCTTGGATTTCAGGGGACCTGAAAAGGTACAACTTCTGAAATCACTGGGTGTTGATCATGTGGTTGACTTGAGAAACGAGAATGTAACTGAAAGTGTCAAGGGATTTCTCAAAGCAAGGAGATTGAAAGGAGTTGATATTCTGTATGACCCTGTTGGCGGCAAGCTTACTAAAGAGACTATGAAACTCTTGAACTGGGGTGCTCAAATTCTAGTCATTGGGTTTGCTAGTGGAGATATCCCTGTTATTCCTGCTAATATTGCTCTGGTTAAGGTACTCATTCTTCTCATTCCATGCTTGTAATGCTCCCATTTTGCTTTTCTTTGCTTTTGATCTTGCTTAAATGCCAATATCGGTCCCTTAACTTTAGAGTTTTGCACAATGTTCATCCCTCAACGTTTTTAAGCATTTATTTGGTCTTAAATTATGAAAAATGCACTTCGTTAGTTTTTTTATCAGTTAGTCCATTAAATCTCTTTGTATGAGTGCATTTTTAATTCCTCAACTTATAATATATGCACATTTTTCGTCCTTGAGAATTTTTGGTCTCTCAACTTAAAAGCTCAAGGTCTAAAAATGTGTATATATTGATAGGTTTAGTGGATTAACTAACAAAAAAGGCTAAAAAAAAGTGTATTTTTCATAGTTGAGGAACTAAAAAATTGCACAAAAGAGTTGAGGGATGACAACTGTGCAAAACCGTAAAGTTGAGGGACCAAACTTGGCCTTTGACCTTTTATGTTACTTCTTAACAGTTCTTGCCTGTTTGTACTTCATTTTAACAAAGATTATGATTTTTTAACATCAGATGAGCTGGGCAGTTATATTTTTACTGAACCGATCAATTGTTGAACTTAATAATGCAATATATAGGTTTCTGAAAATTTGATAAATGTAACAAATATTTCCTCCAGTCCTGTCATTATCACACCCTGGTTGAAACCTAGACTACTTGATGTACTTAGACCATTAAAAGTGACCATGTTTAGGGAATGGTTTGGAAACTGACCCCATAGTAGGTATATTGGTATTTACCTAAAGCGCTTAAGTTACCTTGAAGTAATGACAGATCAGTGGAATGAGAGTATTGGAGAACAATCTGACCTAGTGTGGCATGCGTGCTCCATTTGCAAAGACTCTCATGAGGATGAAGATAAGCATTTGAATGCATTTTGCTTAGGAGAAAACAGACATTATGATGCTGTTAAGAAATGTTTAAGTTGCTTATATATGTGTGTGTGCGTGTTGACTATAACATTAGCATGAATTTAATTCTTTTTTTTTTTTTTTTGGATAGAATGTGAAATTTTATTTATCCAAGAACTATGTGTACAAAGTTCAGCAGCAATATTTATAGCTACTACAATGAATGATATATTCCACTGACTGTACAACAGATTCAATCCCCCACTTGAAAGCAACAGATACAGGTAAAGAAAAGGATTTAGGCCTAGCTAAACCCAAAATTCTGTGCCTCACATCAAACTGCATATCTTTGCTTACTGCTTCATCTGATATGAATACCTATTGGTGGATCTTTCTATTCCTTTCTATCCAAATGCGGTAAGTTGCAGTATTCCACATAAACTTGATAAGTATCTGGTATAAAGACATCCTTCTGATTCATTTCTTCATCTACCTTAAAACCTTCTGCCAAGAGTCTGTAAAAGTATTATCAGTCAAAGTGCTCAAGCTCTGCCCTCAGTGCTGTCTACTTGCGTCAGGATTGTGCTGGGGGGCAAACAAACCCCAGAAGATAAACTTCCTGGGAAACAAGGGGTATAGTTAAATAAAACTCCAAGTAGCAGAATCTATGGGGCAGCTGGGCAGCAATTTGGAGTACACAATGGATAAGAGTCCAACATATAATTTTAATAATTAAAGGAGTTAAGCATGGTCCACTATCTATTACATGTTATGAATATCATTTTTTGTTCTATTTTTACTGCTACTATTGAATCACTTTTTGCATTTCTTCTCGAAACAGAACTGGACTGTGCATGGACTTTACTGGGGTAGCTACAATATACATTCCCCTGCTGTACTTAGGGAGTCTTTGAGGGAGTTACTTTTCTGGATGTCAAGGGGCTTGATCAAGGTCTTTGTTTCTCATATTTACAGCTTAGCAGAGGTCAGGATCTCCTTGAAATCTTCTCAATTTTCATTTTTCCTCTCACAAGTATTCATCGATAGGATGAAGCATCTTAGAAGAGTTATAACGAGGCTTAATGCCTATAATAGAAATTTTAGTGATCTCTTTTTTCATGTTAATCCTAAATGACATGCCAAAAGATATAATAATTATTATCGTCTATTTCTAGTCAGTAACAGAAACTGATGTGCTTGTTTACTCGCGTTTGACAGTCCAATCTTGCATTTGTTACTATTAAAGAGAGGAAAGCAGTTGGAAAGGTCGTCATTGCATTCACCGATCAGGGAAGTGGAAGATCTAAGCTTTAAGTAGATGGGGATTCAGCTTGGGAAACAAAGGTGAATATTTAATGATTAGCAAACAAGCTAGGTAACAAATTATGGACAAGAACAAAATGTCAAATAAAACTTTTAAAAGGTTTCCCTTACAATACATGTTATGAATGTAAGAACAAGATCCTTTTATATCTGTTATTCTGCTTGTGATTGTGCTTGTATGCACTCAAAATGCAATTGAATTGGATGGTGGCACTGCTTTGTTCATTTGACGTGCTGTAGAATGCAACTATTAAACCTTAACTGTTGCAATATCTGTAGGGAGGTGAATGTTCAATTATTTGACTTCTCAGATTACTCCTATGGTTACAATCTTCTATTTGGTTAATATTCGTATATCTTTAAGATTTCCCTTTTTATCATGAAATTTGTTGTAATTCTTCTTATTTGTATCATTTACGAGACCTAGATAGATGTTAACATTGTAGCCCCATCATTGGTGAAGCCTTTTAACTGATAAATAGATGGAAAATAATTTAAAGATAATTTTTTTATATAATTTTTTAATATAAATTTATATGTTATTTAAATGATTAATTTTTTTATTTATTTAAAACTCATAATATTAAGTGTATTTATTTATTTAATAATATGTGAAAATTATATAAAAAATTTAACTTTATATCAATACTCCAAATAGATTTATTTGTTAAGTCAGAATTTAATTTGCAAATAAATGATAATAATAATTTAATTTTTGTTAAAGATAGAAAAATTTAACTATCATCCCATTCATTTTTTTTTTTCTTGATTGCATAATGAAAAGTAATTATTTTTCATCCTTTATCTTATCTCACCCGTATGTCATGTGATTTAAATTTAAAATCTCTTACTTTCAGTAAAAAAAGAAAACAACTAAATTATTTAAACAATTGACATCCATTCTTCCTTTTAAATGGAATAGGTTAACCTCCAAAGTCGTAAAACATAAACAGGTCCACATCTCATTCAGTAAAAACAAATGACGTCAACATGCCATGCTATTCTAAGCTGTGAAAGCAGTACGGAGGCAATCAAGTTGATATTCCCTCTCTTCGTTTTTAGTTGTTCCAATTTGAACTCGCGCAATTCCATACAACCTATGGAACAACCAAAATCATGATGATTAGGCATTGAAATACCTCATTTATCCCTAATAAAATCTTTTTTCCTTCATTAATAGGTTAGAATAATAGGGTTAAATTTGAAATAAGAACATTTAATATCTTAAAAATAAAATAAAATAAGATAAAATAAAATAACCTTATTACCATTAAGGAGCAACTGACTGGCAGTATTTGTCAAGTCATACAATAAGCACCAGCATTAAATCCAGCTATTTCAGATTTGTACATTTATAGATTTTGAGGTTCCACATTTTCAAGGATGAGAAGAATCATTTCCATGGTGCAGTTACCATCTAGGTTGGCTGTCAGCTTTGACGAAGCGCACATATTCCTGTTGCAACATCTCTCCCCCGTGTGCAGGATCAAAACTGCATCTGTAGAAACTGATAATAAGAGAAAGGTATCGTGAGACAATGCAACGCAGTCCAACATTGAGAAGATTAAAGAAAATGAATTAATTGTATGACAGAATCTAAGTGCTGATATTGCTGATCAAAGAAAAAAAAAAGTGCTGATATGTTACTCCAGCAATGCAAAACCAATAGGGAAGGAAGTTTGTTTTGTATGGTAGCAACTGCATTTCAGTATCTATGCCAAACATGGACCATTGGCATAAGAACAGAATTAATTCAAACTTAATATGTATTAGATGTCATACGATCCTGTTTGAATCCAGTAAATGAATTTAAAGAAAAGAGAGGGGAGAGTTGGGAGTTTTGCCAAGAAAGCTAAGTTCCTCCCAATATCGATAACATTCATATGTAAGATAACTAATAGTAGTATCTCAGATGATTATAAATGGCAGTTTAGTGAAGTAAGACAAATCACATACCTTCCATCCATTCCAACAATAACAACAGTGTTCTGAGATCCAAATGCTGCAATGAATTGGGTGTCTTCTGGTAAGTGAAACCGAGCAAAAGACCACTCAGAACTAAAATACTTTGGCAAAACACCTGGAAGCAAACACCATACTAGTCAAAGAATTGTGGATCATCACCCTTAAACCCCCCCCCCCCCCCTCACAACCTCCTTTTCCCCAGAGAGGGGGAGAGAGAGAATTACTTACAAAATCATTATAGATATTTGAAAAAAGAAATTCCTGGGTTATTGGAAGATCAAAGAAATCTTCTGATAATGATACTGAATTGAATTGAATACAACATCCTTAAGTTATTATTTTTCTGGAAAATGTACAAACTTGGTAGAACTTAAAAATGTTGATGATACAGATATCTGTTTCTATTGGCATTTACATGAAATATATTAAAGAGAATCCAACCTTAAACCCACTGGCTATAAGTGGAGCCACAGACACTCAACTTGAATATAACCATAGGAAAGCCCATGCCTAACCAATTGGGAATTATACCACTTCAACAACATCAAATCCAACGAATTCTGTCTGACACTAAAACATGAAAATGTGCAGCACTGGCAAATTACTATACCATTCAATACAGTTGGAACATCATATGAACAACAATAGATGTACCTCTCATAAAAGATAAGGATGACCCGGGGTTTGCACCACTGCTTGGAGAAATGAGGCCATCAAGTGTAGCTGAAGAATTCTGATGAAATAAAGGCGGACTTTGAGCAGGAGATGAGTGAGAGGATGAACCCTCCCCAACTACTCTAACTCTGAGGCTAAATATGTGAACTGTTCCTTTGTCACTTGACACAGCCAACCATTGAACGGTTGGGGAAAGAGCAATACTATAAATATCTGCCCTATCCATTCCTCTACGCACCTGTATGATTGGAGTAAATATAAGTATCTCTGTTGCATAGGAAGAGAGCAGGCACAAGCAAAGTGCCAACTTTTCTTACAAGTTACGAATTTTAAAACCATAGTCTCATACATCACAATGAAAAGACTAAGAGTGTTTGAATCAGATGAAAGTTGCTAAATCAACTTGAAAACATTTTCCCAAGTAGCTATGGAGTTGGAACAGTAGAGAATAGTGGTCATGTGATAAAAGTGTAGGAAAATGCATAAGCTTAGCGAACCTCTTGCAATTGAGTTCCATCCATGGTGTTAAATATTCTTATGAGAGTGCCCCTGGCACTGGCAGTGGCAAGAAGTAGTCCATCCAAAGTCAAGGTAATGCAGGCAAGATGTGAATCATGAGCATTGATTAACTTGATCATATTAAGGCCAAAGTGTTGAAGTCGAACCTGGCCTCTGTAAAGACCAGGACAGGCCAATACAAAAGTGTTGGAATGATGAGAAAGGGAACAAAGTCCCCTAGGATTGGCAAGAGTCTCAATCTGATGAAGAAGCTTGAGATCCACAAAGCCATAGACATATATCTTGTGGTCAAGAACAACCACAATGCGATCTTTTCTCAATTTGACAGCACGAACCTCAGACCTAAAAGCAAATTCAGCGATGCACCTGCTCTGGTGATCATCCCAGATGATAACTTTGTTCGGAGGGTAGTGGGAATTAGGAAAGGCACCAACGAGTGCCAAAAT
>BPVZ01000005.1:917950-929732 GCA_020521535.1 Rubroshorea leprosula
ATTATTGTTATAATTAACTTAAAATAAATAAAATCTCATCACATGCATCATGCGATTGTCTTTACTTTGTTACACTATTATCATCAACACCATGCTGGCATAAAACACATAAAGTGTATGTTGAAGGGCTTATAATCTCAAAAGACAAATAATTAATTACAGGGGTTTTGGGGGTTAATCTTGCTAAAATCTGTTATACTTATGTTTTTTAAGATAATAAAACACTTTAAAATTAAATTAATGAAAACACATATATATTTTAATGAGAGCTCATATAAAAATAGAAATTTCAACATTAAAATAATCTACAAAATGATAACGAATTCAGCATACTTTCTCTTATTTTTTGTCATTTATATAAAAAAAATATATAAACATAATCAATAAACTCCCCGCTTCATACATACATATCACCTTTTAAAGTATCAAAAATATGTAATTTAAATATGATATCCATAAATTACTCCTCTCAGTAAGAGTATACAATTATCAAAATTATAGACAACTATCAATAATGATAAAATACACAAACCATACCATTAATATAATATCATACCAAAGTCATGTGCCATTATAATTCACAATACATGATAAAAGATTTAAGAAATATCCATAGACAAAAGAAAAACATAGTCACAGGTTTAAAAACTTAAAATGCCCTAAGTCTAAGATATCCATCATAAATATTAGCCAAACAAAAGAAATATTCAGTTAGGTGGCACCAAATGAGAGTGGAGGAAAAACATGATTAACAATCTTATCAAGTTTTCCATCCATGGAATCCATCCGCCCTCTCATCTTCTTCCGAAAATCATAGAAGTTGGTGTGCAATTGTTGCATCTGATTTATCATTAACTCCATGGTTTCACGGTTAGTTCTTTGCATGGAGGCTTGAAAGGTTTTGGTTGTCACCTTCATGTTCTTCTTCGCCTGCTCTACCATTTTTTGGTCTGCATCTGCTCTGCCATTTTTTGGTCTGCATCTGCTCTGCCATCAGTCGGCTCCCCTGGAATTTTTCAAAGCTTGCAGTCTTCTCTCTCCTCGCACAACCAGGTCAGTTTCTCCTCTCCAAAATCACGCCTTTTCCTCTCCCAAACACTCAAACTTTCCAGATATGCAAAACCCATCCCTTAAACACTCAAATACCTCCAAATCCTTGCAAACCCAACACAAATCTTCAAGCTTTTCACTCCAATTTCGCGTGGAATTTGTTGTTCTCTCTCATGGCTTCAAGAAGGGTTGGACGCAAAAGAAAAACAAGTGGGGAGTTCTAGTGCTGCGGGTCAGGTTCAGGAAGAAGGTAACCTCCTTGATTCTACTCTATTTTGGGATGAGGATGCCTTTAATCGCTATAATTTTGTCAAAATTTTAGCTGTGCTTCCCTGTAATAATGTGAAGTTTAGTCAGTTTCCTCATGCATGTAGAGGAGATTTTTAGGGAAATTGGGTGGAGTAATTTTTTAGAGATCAAGGAGCCTGTGTATAATGATGTAGTTCACCAATTCTAAGCAAATCTGAAACCAAAAAGGGAGAAGTGCACAACTATGGTTAATAGGGTACTGATTCAATTTTCACCTAAAGAAATTTGCAATGTATTAGAAGTACCAGAGGGTGGAGATGATGAATTTGAAAATGTCAACCATGAAAAAATTAGAATCATACTTGCACCGCCATGTCGTACAACTCAAATTAGTGTGGGCTTTCTTTCACTAGAAAATAGAGCTTTACAATGGATAATTAGCCATATTATTGCTCAACGAAAAGGCTTTAAGTCTGTTGTACTTACCAATGATCTCTCATGGTTTGATTATCTTTTGAAGCAAAAAAGGTTGAATATCGGTAGATTTATTTACGAAAACCTTATCAAGAATTACTCATTAGATATGAGTCTTCTGCATGGTGCTCTAATCACTAGGCTAGTAAAAAGGAACAACATTAATCTTGGATCCTTTAAGCATGGGAAAATTAAAGTTAGGACTACTCTTACTAAGGCTTCTTTTGAAAAAAAGCAAGTTGAATTCCGGAATGGCATTTGGAGGTAGAGAGGGGATCAAGCAATGGAACAACAAGGGGATGAAGAAGAAGGAGATGCAGACCAAGAAATGGCAGAGCAAAGGAAGAAGAACATGGAGGTGATAGCCAAAGACCCTTTCAAGCCTCCATGCAAAGGACTAATCGCGAGACCATGGAGCTTATGATAAATGAGATGCGACAATTGCACACTGACTTCTATGATTTCTAGAAGGAGATGAGAGGGCGGATGGAAAACTTGATAAGATTGTTAATCATTTGTTTCCTCCACCCCCACCTAGTGCCACCTAACCCGATATTTCTTTTATTTGGCTAATCTTTAGGATGGACATCTTAGGCTTATGCATTTTAAGTTTTTAAACTTGTGACTATGTTTTTCTTCTATCTATGGATATTTCTTGAATCTTTTATCATGCATTGTGAATTGTAATGGCACATGACTTTGGTATGGTATTATATTACTTGTGCATTTTATTATTATTGATGGTTGTCTATGATTTTAATGATTGTATACTCTTATTGAGGGGGAGCAATATGTAGATATCGTGTTTAAATTACATATTTTTTATGCTTTAAAAGTTGATATGCATGTATTAGGGGGGAGTTTATTGATTATGTTTATATTCTTTTTAATGGATGACAAAAAAGGGGAGAAAGTATGTTGAATTTATTGCCATTTTCTAGACTATTTTGATGCTGAAATTTCTGTTTCTATATGAGCTCTAATTGAAATATATATGTACTTTCATTAATTTATTTTTAAAGTGTTTTATTATCATAAAAAAAAGGGGGAGATTGTTGTACCTATTATTTTAATTATTATTTCTTTTGGTTATTTTAAATTAGAAATTCTTTCATTTTCGATTATTCAAACAAATTTTAGATTAATCAATTTTAGTGCTTTACTAATCACAATTTTTATAGTTTCGACACTCTTTTTTTTACTTTATTACTTGAGTTGCAAATAAATTGCATCACAAATAAATTGATATTCCAAGTGTTTGTTTAATTGTGCATTTAATGGTGCAATAAATTATTCATTTTACAATTAATTTACATGAATTGAAAAATTATTAGATGATCCAACATGTCATGTAATTTAAACAAGTGGTTGTGATTAAGCCATGTCAAATCTGATTTTGCTATGGCTTAGAGTATGACATATCTTGCAGATGACTTCCACACGTTCAACTAGAACTGTATCTGCTGGTAATTATCTCTTAATAATTTGGTATTATTCGATGTTAGTGGAAATAATAACTATGTTAGTGGAAATAATAACTAAATTTTAGAGAAAGTTACTAGCCAAGTATTGCAAATGGGAGACGTGAGAGACTAATTTTAATGAAGTGGCAAACATGGGACAAATTTTGGAGTAGTTTTTTACCAAGTCTATTGCTGACATATTTAGTTAGAATATGCAACTTTGACTACATTTTTGCAATTGAGTTGTGGGTGGTTACAAGCCATTTTTTTGGGTATTTACTAGCTATAATCATGAGGATTCAAGCCATTCAAATGAGGCATGCTCCTCTCAACACAACTACACAATCTACTCTGCAAAAGGCCTTAGTCAAGCTCTCAATTAGCCTATAGGTTAAGAACCCAACTCTCAAGCTCTTTAGTTTTAGGTTTTAATTGTTTTATGTAGGATCAATCCCTTTGCCTTCATAAGTTCTCTCATAGATCAATAATTCTACAGGTTTTATCAACACATTCCAATTATATCAATGCAACTAAGTTTCAATTTTGTAAATAGATTTCATTATGATTAATGCAATTTTATTAACAAATTTCACTGTGGTCCTAGATGTGGGAAGTCCTTGCAGCTATCCAATGTAAGTTTGTAACTCATTTTGTGGGAAAGCATTCCTCCATCTAGCAACGTTGCTTGATCTGAGGTACATCTTCGACACATAATTGATGTTCTTTCAGCTATTCCAAATAAAAGTTGATCACTTAGAAGAAGAGGGTCATCAAGGAAATCCCTCTTTCTTGCTTTAAGTAAAGCAAGTGGTACACCTGCCATATTCTACCACATGGCAACCAAAGGGAGAGGATATTTGGAAAAATAATATTATTATCATATGAATAGTTTTAGTTTGTTAATTACTTAAATTAAAATCAATATTAATATTTTTATACAAATTAATTATAAAAAAATATAATAAATATACCTTAAGCTGTGTCTAAAAGTATATAATAGAAAAATTCATGTTCCAATTCTAACCAAAAGCACATCCAAGAATAATGGTGTAATTAAATGGTTGGAAGTTTAGTTCTACAAGGAAAATGCATATCTGTATTTTGTTTACCGATTTGCAGGAAGCTGTGGTTGCAACAACATGGGCTGATACCAATGATCTATTGAGTGAAATGGAAGGTGTTTAGTTTTTTTTAAATAAAATTGTGAGTTTGAATCTTGTGAATAAAGAAACAGACGTTATGAGACATTCTTCTCTTATGGGATTCAATATGGCTCTATTTTAAATTAATTAAGGATTAATGTGATTTTTCGGATACTCAAAGTTAGTAAAAAAAACAAGAAGAAGAACATGAGTTGCCTTGAACAGAAGCTGATAAGGCAATTAGAGACAGTTACAGCCGGCAATGAAGATATATGGTACAAATCACATTACACAAATAATAATAATAACGATAAAATAAGAAACTAAAAAATGCCAAAGCCCAGGAACGAAGCTGTGTAAAATGAAAGAGAAAACACTACTTTGTAAACAAGAAACCAAAACTCAACTACTTGCTGAATGTTCAGTACTGGCATAGGATTTTTTACAATAAAATAAAGAAAAAATGGTTATTAGTCAAATTTATTAAAAAAATTAGGTAAAAAATATTTTAAAATTATATTATTTTAATAAATTTTCATTAAAAAACTTAAATATTATAATTTTCAAAACAATGATGAGATTATTTTGATATATTTTTATAATGTTTTATTAAAAAACTTAAATATTATAATTTTCAAAACAATGATGAGATTATTTTGATATATTTTTATAATGTTTTATTAAAAAAATATAATTTTAAGTTCAAAAATAATTGGTACACTTATTGGTTCAACATTTTTTGATTTAATCATTAAAAATATCATATAAATACAATTAATTCAGTTAATTCATGTATCCTGTATGCATGATTGTATCATTATATTTGTTTATTTTTAATTTTAAATTAAAAAATAATAAATTTTTAATAATTAAACCAAAAAATATTAAACTAAATATTAAACTGATAAGTATATCAATTACTGTGAAGTTTTTTTACTTAATGTTTTATAAGTATAACTGATAATTACTAACCTCTGAAATAAATATAATATATTTATTAAAATTGAAGGAGATAATGGGTTTATTTCCACAATGTTTAGTGAAATCCATAAGAGAAAAACACCCGAATGGGATTGATTTGCATACCGATACCATCGATGGGTGCAGAGGCAAAGCTCAATGCCCCCGGCTGCCGCTAAAAACGTGTGAAAGATTAAGGTTGCGTATGGGGCTAGTTTCTTATCATGCATTTTGACATAACATCTTATAAAAATATTAATTTATTATGATTTAATTTATTTTTATTAATATTTTACATAATTTAACAATTATATTAGTTAACATAAAAAAAAACTTTATTTAAATTAATTTTTTTAAAATATTTTAATATTTTTATAGTAAAATATTAAAATTTTAAACTTACTACCTTTAAATTATTAGCACGACACTTTAACCAATTATGCTAATAGGACGTTTACTGATGGTGTATTTTTTTTTTTTTCCATTTTTATTATATTGGGGGACGGGAGGAAGAAGGATGATTTATTTTGATATACAAAAAGTCTCCACGTTTACGGAGATATAAATATATGTTTGACCAAATCAAAATGGAAGCTGTTTTGTACCTAATCAAATCGATAGATGACTTTGTGGAATTTTAAATTAGTTATATGGTTGACAAAAAATATGTGGCCCTGGACCATAACGATAACAATAAGTACATTATTATTCAAGATATATAATTAATTCCTAGTAGTAAGAAGCTAAGGTAGATATTTTATTACAATTTCGATCGATCTGATGCATTGAAGTTATTGAAAAACGACTAATTAATCAGCATGACATTGAGAAATTGCTTAATTATTTATATCTTCAACATGACAACATTTGAATTGAGCTAGCTAGCTAGTTGCAAGAATCAGCAGCTTTGAGGAACAAGCCAAGGAGTAAAAAGGGGGAGGAAAAGAATGGGCTGTGGTCGCTGTCGAGAACGTACACCTGAGACGGCGGCCACCTCTTTATCATGGTGTCCTGTTGGTGGGGTTTTACAACTCGATCAAGCAATGTCTTGATGTACACACGGGGCACCAGCCTGTCGTCCTCTTGCTCTTCCGTGAATCGAGCACTGGTTATTGCCAGGAGAGGCCCCGGCCTCAACAGCATCCCCGCCAAGGTTGAGTCCTGGACCATTTAGCCAATATTGTATTATATTTGTGACTTTTTTCTTACAGCCATAGGGAGATAGGTTCACCCAAGTGTAAAGGTAATTGAAAGCTCATAAATAGTATATAGATTACTCCACAATAAAATGTGTAGGTAATTAATTAAAAATTGAAAAAGGAAATGAATACTATTAGTAGTAGTAGTAGCAGCTACCTCTTGGGGGCTCATGTGATAAATGATGGTGCGCTGGAAATGTTTCTTGACAAGGGCACTTGTGGGAGGGCAATCGGTGCCTAATCCAAATCCCAAATCATAGACATCGCCAAATTCCGATAGATCGGGCACTCCCTGTTTTGTTTGACGAAAAGGAAACATGATTTAAGTAATTAGTTATTCATGCATGACATCGATCAAATCAAATCATTTTGATATATACTTCCACTAGTTATTAATTTTCTTATGGCAAAAAACGTAATATATATATTTGGTGAAAAAAACAAAAAAAAATTAACTATATTAAATTATCTTATATTAGTTATTAAATAAAAATTAAGTCTCTTAATATTAAGAGTTTAATTTTTATATAATATTTTTTTTTATTTTGATTACATAATGAAAGACAAGTATTTTTCATTTCTTATTTTATTTTACTCACATACTATATGATTCGAATTCATAATTTCTTATTTTTAGCATAAAGAGATGACCACTAATTACTGATTTTTATATAATAATTTTTATTTTATAATTTAATATAATTTAAATTATAAAAAAAATTCAAAAGATAAAAAGCAGCTCAATCATTAATTAACAAATTCATAAATTTTAATAAAATTAATTTTTATCAACAGCAGGACATGGGGCTATCCGGTATCCCAGTCCAATTGGCAAGAAAGATTGATTTGCAGCTGGCCAGGCCCGTACTAGCAAACTAAACGACAACCACTTCCTTGAATAATTGAGAAAAGAATAATATTTTTTTTGATTTTGAGGAAAGAATAATATTATATTCTATTGTGCAACGCAATGTACGGGAACAGAAAAAGCTAGCAAGCTAGGTAGCACTGGTTCTTCGCCCCCACGCACCCCACCCCACCTGGGTTAATTTCTGTAAAAATTGAAGGAGCCATATCTAAACCTACCGGTACAATTCCAGGAACAAGAAACCACAAAAGAAAAAAGATACCGTCGACAGAAGCATGTGCTAGGTAGTGCATGCAAAAACCCAATGGCCAATGTATATATTCTACTCAACGGCACCTATATATTCCTCTTCTGTGATTAGTACTTACGTGTTATGTGCGATCACAACCACAACTTTGTTTTTCAAAGGAAAAGAAAAGAATACGAGTGGGGGCCTTCTCTCTGCCTATCAATCCACTACTACTGTACCGCCATTAATTTACACAATACATATCATTCGTGTGCATGACGAAATACCAAACAAATAATTATTAATTAAATAAATTAACTATAAATTAATTAAAATAAAAGAGAAGGGGTTGGTTTAATTTACATCTTTGAGGTCGTCCTCGGTCTGGAAACCCGTTTTCAGCATTGTGGCCGCTACATACACCGCCACACGGATTTTCTTTGCAAATTTACGAGTAGCCTCTGTCACACTCAGCCCGCCGGCGCTGTGCCCTACTAGTATCACCTATATATTATATATACCCGTTCGATCAATAACCTGATATATGATATATATATATATATATATATGGTGATCGTCAATCAACTATATGTATATACAAACTTGGAATTGGATTAATACCTGCTCGTTATCGGGTAAGGCAGACATGAAATCTATAAGAGGTTTGTTATAGTCATCAAAAGAGTGGACGGAGTCTGCATCAGATAGATCAATTCCAGCACTTTTGAGATCAATACACGAAACCCTATGGCCGGAATTCTCCATGAGGCACCTTATTTTATACCAGCACCAAGCTCCTCCTCCAATTCCATGCACCAGCACAAAGTGGTGTGAATTCTTCATGGCTGTTTCCATAGACGATGACGTTGATGTATCTACCACTTTGGCTGCTGCATATCCATATCTATGTATATATATAGAGGGAGGGAGGAAGAGAGAGCTAGCGCTGACAGGGGGTGGGCATCTATTTTGTTCGGTTGTCAAAGTTTTTTGGGAATGATTTTTATTATCAATACATCCTACCAAAGATTTTCATTTTTTCATAATTGATTACCTACTTTTTCTTTTTATTTTTTAGAAATGAAACCCTCTACGAATACCAACACTTGCTAATTAAATCCATTTGATATTCCAACTCGATGGTATTCCTCTATGATTTGCACATAAATATGCAAAATTTGTCATTTATTTTACTTAAGTATATAAACTTTTCAAATTTCTAAATTAGGTAATAAATTTTTATTTTTTTCTATTTAAAGATATAAAATTTGTTATTTTTCAATTTAAAAATATGAATTTGGTCATATTTTGATTAAGATTGTTATTTACTATATCGTTATTACCATCCTATAAATCTTTAAATAGGAAAAATAATAAAATTTGTATCCTTAAATAAAAAAATAAAAGTTTACCATTTTGTCTAGAAACTTAAAATTTGTATCATTATCTTATACCCTTTCTCCATGCAAGCGTAGTAGATTGAGAAATAAGACAAGATTACTTTTTTTTTGTACAACTCAATATCTTTAAAAAAAAAATCCATTTGATACAATTTTTCATTTACAAATTTAAATTATTTTGTAACTTTTAGAAAAAAAAATCAATTTGCAATACAAATATTACAAATGAAATTGATAGTTCATACCTTGAATAAAATGACTTTAGATTTATGATTTGGAAAATAATTGATGTATCCTCCAATTCGACATACCTTTAGATATCAACTCATTTAGTTTAATTATTAAAATAAGATATAAGTACATTGCTTCAATCAAATTCATACATGCTGTATGTGCAATTGTATTTTTAAATTTGTCAACTTTTAATTTTAGGTGAAAAAATAATAATTTTTAATAAATATATTATATACTATATTAAATTAGATGATATATCGATCAATATTTTTAAAATTTTTAACATAAAAATATATTTACATGCATTTTTTTTATATTGATTATATAATGAGTGATAACTTTTTCTCTATTCTTTTTTCTGCCTAACTCGTATATCATGTGATTAAAACTCATTATCTCTTATTTTTAGTAAAAATATTATTATTAAATTATTTAAATGATTTACATATTTACATATATTTAAATTTTAATTAACTTAAAAGATTTAAAAAAAAAAAATCATTACCATTGTGGCTGCCATGGTAATAATTAAACCCCTTCTATTTTAACGGGACCAAAGTAGATTGCTAATTACTAATATGGCAATTTTGCCACTAAAGATAATAAAGCCTGTCTATTATAGTATTATGTCACTAACTTGTCATGTACTTTAATAATGTGAATATCGAGCGTGACATGGCAGTGCGTACCCCAACTGGCTAGACAGGGTAGAGGGTTGACTGTTTTTGTTTGTTCGACTTATAAGTTACATATATATGGCTGGAACCTGGATGGGTCATGACTTTTAGTTTCGTGTACCACTAATTAATCTTAATGAGTTTGCGGTGGTGTGTGGGCGATCGGTTCCATCATTCAATGGTTATAAGCATCTTGAGTCCCACAAATATTTAAGTGGGTGAATTCTGATATCAGACGTCATGCTCCTATATCCTAATAATATTAAAGATTTGTTATTGTCACATTGTAATTTGTTAAGATTATATAAATAATATAATAAATATATTTTATTTAAATAAATTTATCATAAGTGTTTTTAAAAAACCAAATAATTATGAGTTTATTTTTATTCTAATAAATAATAAATATAAATTAGTTTATTAATTAAAAGTTATAATTATTAATTATTTTAATAATCAAACAAAATAAGAGTATTACATAGCTTTGACCAAAAAAATAAAGAAAAAGGATTGTGTACCAATGACCATACCGATAATATTATGAGTCTGATCCCAAGAAGCAAGGCAAGGCAAGGCAAGGCAAGGCAAGACTTCTTCAATTGACATAAATAAAATATGTATTTGTAAAAAAGAAAATTACAAAATCAATTAATCTTTGAAAATGAAGTTTTGTCACCGATTATAAACTTAAATAAATGATCTCAGAATCAGATCACCGGGCATTTGTTCGGTTGTTCGTGTCCCTACCTTGATGGTATTATATTGCAGGCCATCCAAATCAATACAAATTAATTATTATAGGGGAAAAACACACATAGCTGGTTTCACTAAGGATAATGATATAAATTTTTATTTACAATATCCATAAGTTATTATATGAATAAATATATAAAATATTATGAGTACTAATTGAATGAAAAAAATCAATCATTAAAATATATATTATATGAAAAAATTATATATAAAAAATTATCTCTTAATAATTTTCATTTCACTTACATCCATCATTTTATTAATCAATTTTTTTAGTAAAATGATTAATAGTGACTTTTTTTTTTATTTTAAATTATCTAATAAAAGATAATTTTTCTTTATATCTCTTAATTAACTCACAACATTTACATATTATTCAATTTAAACTCAAAATTTTTTATTTTCCTGAAACTTAGATTACTATTAAATCACTTAAAAACATTAACCTCTGTTAAAAATGGTAAATTACACAGCATTCGGTTCTCTTGAATTGAACCTCTACTCTATATATAGGGGTTTTATTTATTTGTATGTATAGGCAACAACGAGCGGTGGAGGGCAGGGAGCAGCCGGCAGCGGGTGAGGATATATTATTATTATTATTATTATTATTATTATTATGTTATATTAACATCTTAATATTTAGTAACCACATATATTAAATTCAATTAATTTAAAATCGAATTAGGTTAAATCTTATTAAAAAAAACTCTTTTAATACTTATATTCTTATTTATAAAATTATATTTAATACCTTATTTAAGAAGAAATCGATCTCTTCTCACCTAAACTAAGAAATTGTTGCCGAGGAATTGTTGATAGTTGTAAAAGGTTGAAATAATGGACGGAGCAATACATTAGGTAAAGAGTAGTTTTCCCTCCCCTGTCCCCATCCACATATGGGGAAGACTTTCACAATTACTGGCAATTAAATTATTAAAATTTTGCTTTAGTTAATTGATCCATCAAGTCGTCAACCCTGTTGTGGTTTTGGGATTGGAAAGCAATTAAATAAATAGCACTATTTAGATAAATGTGGCATATGCAAGTCGCAATCAATTGTGCATAAGATGGATTTTTTTAA
>BPVZ01000005.1:935508-945809 GCA_020521535.1 Rubroshorea leprosula
AAAATAAAAAATATTTTAAAACGAAAGAAATATCACTATACAATTTAATGATTTGAGAAAAAAAACCAAAGGAATTACAGTCGTTTTTAATGAATTGGAATTTTGTGAGGCAATACAATTCGATAAAAACTTACTTTTAACCCCTTATCCTATACAAATAAGTTGCCATATAATTGGGCCTTTGAATTTTTAGTTATTGTTGGTATCGGAAAGTCGATGGTGAAAACTGAAAAGGACAAGGGAAGACTCTAGAGAGTCGAGACTCCGTGGAATGGGAAGTTGTTGTGGGCTTTATGACTTCTAATTTGTAGGTGTAGCGTGGATGAGGTGGTGCCACCTGGCACGCTCCAGCTGGCATAGCCGACCTTCAAGTCAAACCCATGACTTTTCATTGTCAATAATTTATGTCCCCCGCCCGCTCCAACGGGGAATCCCTTAGATTTTGATTTTGTGAAAATCTCAACTTTCTTTTGACGAAAAAGGTTAATTGCATGTTTTATGGTAGTAACGGTTAATGGAAAAATGGGCTCTTTATTTGAAAAAAAGTTTTAGGATAGACTGTAAAACATCAAAATTTTTTAATACTAATACTAACCTAAAAAAATTGAACGGAAGAAAAAATAAAAAAGAAAAAGTTTATTAATAACTTATTAATTTTAATAGAAAGAATTTAATTTTTTTAAAATAAAGTTTTGAGGTGAAGTATTGTAAATGATAAAATAAGTGTGAAAAGAGTTTTCTCCTAAAGGATCAAACACAACAAAAGGATTAGTACTAAAAAATAATATTATATTTAAAAAAAAAGTATTATGTGATTTAAATTATAAAATATAATTTTTATAATTAAAAATGTTAAACAAATTAGTAATTGTTATACTTTTTAACGTTAACCCTCTTTATTGGATCAGTAAATTATGTTAAATAAACAAAGAATTGAATTGGTAAAGACTACTCCTACTAAAGAGAGTATTTGAAAAAGTTTAAAAAGTGATTTACTTTAAAAATAAAATTTTAAACCACACATTTAAATTTTTATAAAATTTATTTAAAAATAAATTTTTTTAAAAATTTATCTAATAAAAATGTGTATAAAAGCATCTGACTTTGCGAACCAAATGAATTTCGGGTTATTTTGAAGGTGCAGTCCCTCCTGTTTTTCGTAGATTCAAAGTTCAAATCTCACACTTACCACTTTCTTAAAAAAAAAAGTGTATAAAAAATTTAACAAGTGCTTTTTAAATCATATTAAATAGCGTAAAAAGTCAAAACATGACCAAAAATGACAAAAATGACAAAAATGGTTAGGGTGAAGGTGGGAATGACAAAAATTGGCAAAGGAAGACATGTCGGACGGGGTTCGTTCTTTTTACCTTTGAAATTGGTTGAGCGCGGACTGGGACGCGTGTTTGCTAGTTCCAATCCCCACAAAAACAAAATAACGAAAGTAAACAAAACACCGCTCTTCTCTGTCTTCTTCTTTTATCTGTTCTGTTTTTCTGAGGTTTGACTGTCGCACCCGCGGCTTCTCAAACACGCGAGACGAGTGAGACCCTCTCCTCCTCTCTTCTTCTTCTTCCATGTCCGAGCTTAAAAGAAGAAGCTTCAGTCGTCAACTTAGTCCCCACGTCAAGAATTCCTCTTTTCCCAATCAGGTTCTCTTTTTTCATCTATTCTCTTTTATAAAATCAAAATTTAATTTCTTTCCTAATTCTACACATCTCTTTGGTTTGGATCTAGCTATAGGCTATAGCCATGGCATATGGGTATGTCTTTGTTGTTTTGCCCCCATCATTATTCTATTTTTCTATCTATGCCTTTCCTTAATTATGTGCATTCATGAATTTGGATCGGTGACTTTTGTTGTGCTCCTGATTTGATTCTAAATCTCAACATACAAACTCATTTTGATTAGATTTGTTGTTTTCTGTTCAAATTCTTATGTGCATGTGCGTATGCTTTTGCAGCAGTAATGTGATTGTTGAAGTTGCTTGCTTGCTATTTAGCAATTGATGATATATCATAGTCCTGGTCCTATTACTAGTCCCAATCCTAGTCCTAGGTTTATTAATTCGGAGGCTATGGCGAGTGATGAAACAACTCCTAAAGTGCGATTAGTTAGATGTCCCAAATGTCGACGGGTTCTTCCTGAAGTGGCTGATGTTCCTGTGTACAAGTGTGGTGGATGTTCAACGGTTCTTCTAGGTATCTAATTCAACTAAATCATCTGTTGTTTACGTTCTACCTTGTTACAACATCTTTAATTCCCACATTGCTTAACATTCATATATGTCAAATTAATTGTTTGTTTATTTTACTCATTTGCTATTTTCTTTCTATTTTTTCCTGTGTTGTGTGTAGCCAAGAATCGAAAAACTGGTGCCAAAACCGCTTCACCAGGAGCTACTCAGATTAATGGATTTGTTCCTGCATCTGAAAATAATGAATCCAACTCCTCAACTCCTGACTCACTTGTTCCATCTGTGGATCAACAAAGTGGGAGCCACGAACACATATCTGGGCACTGCAATGCTCCACAGCTCTTTGTCAATATCCAAACATCTGTGCCTTGCATCACTGAGCAGCTTCATGAATCAACTGGAGGAAATGAGAATGGAACTGAAAAGCCTGAACCTTCAGCTTGCAATGTTGGACAGTCTGGACTTTTGAGTGGAGCTTGTTCATCCACTGAGGAGGTTGCTAGTCGCAGAGAATTCTTGTCATCAACAGCAGCTTATTCACAAATAGTGACAGATGGTGAGAAATCAAACCCAGCAGACAGAAAAAGTGAACTAAATTTTGATAGCAAGGTTGATTCTGACAGCAGAAGATCAAGCTTTGACAAGCCATTGGGTGCAACAGAAAGTAATATAATGGTTAATGCCTTTGGAACTGCAAAGGAAACCATTTTACCTGATGCTTCCAATAATGAAAGGCTCGAGCAACTTCAGAGTGACCAGCATGGCCCTGTCAGCTCAACTCTAAAGCTCAAATCAGCAGGGGAGAGAATTTCATCAGGTGCTCTAGTTGCTTCTCCTAACGAGCAGCTTGATCAGCCTCAGAAAAGTGACCACCATGGGTTTTCCCATGCGATGTCAGCAGATACAATTGAAACTGCAGATTTTTTCACCCCCAGTTCCGAACTTAGTGGTAGACTTGATTATTTTTCTAAGTCTGCTACTGGCAGAAACTCTCTTGCCTATGATGGCAGTATCTCGTCATATGATGGAATGGATGATAACTACCTTGATCGGCCTGCACAATCATTTGAAAATACTTATCAGGCTGCAAAGTATTTTGTTCCAGGGGAAAGGGCCAGAAGGCGCAGGCTATCAGTGAATGGTATGAGTAGCAACTCCATTGGAAATTTGTCATCAGGGTTGTCTAATATAAAACTCTGTTCCCAAAAATACCGAACATGGGATCAAAATGAGCCTTCAGAACATATAACAGATGGCCATTTAGTTAGGAACTGGAAAAGATTAGAGAGTTATGACTATCTATCTGAAGCTCCACTCTCTCATAGGGCTTACCTTGCTGGGTATGAAAGTGCAAGCACTTCAAGTCAGTTGCATGATGAGTTGCCTCGCAAATCAACCTTTCATCCACTTGATAAGCCTAAGTACACTGAGCAAGAAAGGATGAAACTGTTGAGAATGGTTTCTGAACTGCAGGATCAACTTAACAAAGCATGCCATCTGAAAGGAGAGCCAAATGGAAGGGCTTCTGCTCAAGTACCTTGGAAGGAAAACCAATTTCCTAGGTACTATGATTCTGAGGCACCTGATAGAGAGATTTCTGGTCCTGGATATCTTGGAAGAATAAGGCAGAAGAGCACCTGGGGTCAGCAGAGTAAATTCTCTTGCATACCTTTTTCAGGGGATGCAGTCAACAGTAGGCTTCAAGGTGATCCTTCCTGTTCATGTTGCCATCCTCAAGGCTGGCGGTATTCAGCACAATTTCACCCATCCATATTTCATCCCAATCAAGAATGTTGTATGGACCATGCTGGTCAATGTTCTTACAGCTCTTGTCCCGCAAGTCCCCAGAGATATGTAGAGTCTGATTTTTCCACTTGGAATCCTTACACAAAGTCTTCTGACAAGAGATATAGAGATCATGAATTGAAGAAGTGTTCAAGGGAGAAGCATTATTCAATTAAGCGACACATACGGCCCACAGCAGGTGGAGCTCCTTTTGTGACCTGTTATTCTTGTTCGAAACTATTGCAGCTACCTGCAGATTTCCTCCTCTTCAAAAGGGCTTTCCATCAGCTAAGATGTGGTTCATGCTCTAAGGTGCTGAAGTTTTCACTTAAAGACAGAATCCATATTGTTCCCTATGAACCAGTTCTTGTGGTGCCTCCACCAAGTGAGGCTGATAGCTACAGCAATGTTGGTAATAAAGGTTTGGTATCCACATCTCTTGACAGAGGATGCTTGCGTCCAGATCCTGTATCCTACTCTGATGATTATGGGCTCTGCTCCACAGATCCTGGTTCCCTTGAACCATCTCATGAGCTTCAGGGCAATGCAGAGCATGTCAGACACATTTCATACGGTTCATCAAAACCTACAGAAGAGAAGGAGCCAGTTTTGAATCAGCCTCGAAACATATATAAGAATCCCATGGAGAAGTACAGCTCAGTTGGAACTTCTTCCAATATGTACCATGGTTCAGAGAAAGTTTCCTCTGAAATAGAGGAGCTGCCAAGAAGAGGGGGTTCACCCCTGCATCGACTGATGGGTTATTCTTCAGCAAGTGAAGTGATGTATGGTTGATGACTCTTCTACTCTTGCATAAACTCGTACTAGTCTTAAGGTAATGTATGGACAGAATAGGAATAGGCACACTACTGGTAGAATGAAAAAGAGTGCCATAATTTGTTTATGGTGATTAGCAACTAGAAGGGCATTTTACTCTACAGGATTTCATGGAAGCTTAGACTAATTAGCCAAATTAGCCAAATTTGATTCTTGGAAAGAAAAAAAAAAAATTCGAGGAAGGAAATAACAAGATAAAGGGATATAGGAATTAGTTTGTTCTCATTGATTTTGATTAGCATTGATCTAATTAGTTTTAGTATACAAGTGCAATAGTAAGGTTTTGACTTTTGTATCAGTTGGTGTGTGTTCCACAACTTGGGTTTATTTTTATGATGTGTGAATGGTGAATAGATCCTGTATCATGTTCATGTATATGAGGAGAGAGATTGATAATCAGTTTTATGGATATAAAATCAAATGTTAAAAGAGTGTCATTGTTACCTTTGTTGCTTTTGTCCAATAAACAATTATTGTGCATAAACTCTAAAATGTTTCAATTGTTTATTTCATTTGACTGATTATCATACAGACCAATTATAGCCAAATGGATTTGCACCATATTCAAGCTTACATTTGCTTATAGCACACATATACAGTGAGAGGTGCTAGCTTTCATCTCTGTTCTTGTTCTTGACAGTTGTAACATGGGTAATGATCCTTGAAGATTCTGAAGGAAGCGCAGAATGAGTGTTTCATGCAGAAACAGCTGCCTTGCAAACTGGCAGATCCTTCTCAAGATTAGGTGGAACTCGAAGGATGGGGTTGCTCTCAAAGAAATTAACTGGCTTCAGATCAAAACTTGAGGACACAGTCGGCATGATGGGAAAATCCTCTTGACATGGGATGTGGTGGAAGCCTAGTGTATACCACACTACAATGTCTTTGTTCTCGATTGGTCGATCTCTGCAAAAAATCCAAATGCACTCATCATCATCAATTAATTTTGTGATGAAAATGTAGATGTAAGTTTGTTTTTACGTTTACCTTTCGGACCACACAGCAAGAGTGTCATCACCCTGGCTCTGGTACACAAACAAGCCTCCAGCCCACTGCTCGCTCTGGTTGTATGGTGTAACCCATATCTGGTTGTTGGTGAATGCACCTCTCTTCTGTGGTGGATCATCATGGTCAAGCAAGCTAGCAGCAGTGGCAGCCGGAACCACTTTGTACCCTACAGGATTTCCGACCCGTGTCTTTTTGGCAGGGTTGACAACATGGAACTCAGAGGGATCGTAGAGCTTTAGCTGAATCCGTGCATCTTTCTCAGTCTTGGCCACATTTCTAACAGCTTTGAGGTAGCTTCTTCTAGGTGATTCCCCAGGAGAGGTTTCCTGCTTCTTGATATCAACTTTGACAAAGGAATTATCAGAGCCGTCTATGTCCATGTCAAGGTAGAAGGTAACGTAATGGTCGTGGATGACTCCGATCACATTTTCAGATAGAAGCGTGCCGTAGAGATTTTCGTGCTTAGGCACCTGTCTCATATGGTCATACTCACTCCCTTTCACCATCAAAATGCCGCTAAGTCCAACCTGATTTTGAAATTGTGGAACAGATAGATTCATGTAATATAGTCATAGTAAAATTAAGATTTGTCTATTTTAAGACCAAATACAGTAAAGTTATTAATTACTACTTCATTTTAAAACAGTTGTTATTTTTTATTTTAATATTTATTCATTTATTTTAATTATTTATTTAATTATAAATTTTTATTTTTTATTTTAAAATATTATTAAATAAATATAATAAACATTATTTTTAAATTCTTAATTTAAGAATTTTTTTTTAAAAAAAAAAGACTAAATAATGAAAATTATCTTTAAAACAAGAGAGTTTTAGTACTACCTTAACTCTAATTAGCCCATCTGTCTGAAACTCCCAATCAACAATGTAGTCATAGTTAGCCACCGATGCAGCCATTCTCACCACTAACGTCACCTTCGGCCTCACCTCCCTAATCTGTTTGAAGAAAAAAAAAAAAAAAACCCATAAATGAAAAAATGAAAGAAGTTGAATTAATTACTAATTTCCATTCCATCATCAGCATGTTAATTGGCAAATCGTTGGGATTGAGAATTCTAATTAGATCCGGTGGACTTAATTACCTCCATGCCGGTGATCGGACTCTCAGAATGCCTCCACCCAATATCACCGGAATAACTCTCATACACACAAATCATGTTGGAGCGGACGTAAGGTTTGCCATCGGCTGCCGGAAACACGCCGTCCATATAGTACGCATTCCTGGGGCAATCGTTAAGCGGGTCAAGCGGCATAGCCTGCAATCCAAACCCGTACTCACCGGCATCCATGTACGTCTTGAAATACCAGGCGTCAGTTGGGTCCATGTAAGGCACAAACAGCTCCGACGTGAACCCTTTGTACATGACGTTCCTCATCTCCCCTGTATCTGAATCCCTCACCCTCGCTTGAGAAATGATCACCCCTGCTCTCGGGTCTGCCTTCAGGTGGAATTCCCAGTTCGCCCACTTTACCATGTGCTCATCTTCAACCACAAAGCTTGGACCTTTCGGCTGTTCAATGGATATTGGGTTTACCAAGTTCAGTTGCTGCTGCCG
This sequence comes from Rubroshorea leprosula, assembly GCA_020521535.1. NCBI lineage: Eukaryota > Viridiplantae > Streptophyta > Magnoliopsida > Malvales > Dipterocarpaceae > Rubroshorea > Rubroshorea leprosula. The sequence continues at coordinate 942,914 of BPVZ01000005.1, forward strand.
GAGCTGCTGCGCCGAGTACCTGTAGTCGGTGTTGTCTGCTTTGGGGATGGGGATATTCCGACCATGGTCCGAAATTTCCACCACCTCTTTGGTGTCCATGTCGAGGATGACGGTCAAACCTTCGATTGGCCTCATGTAGAAGTTTGCAGTGTCTTTCATGGAGTAGCACTGTACCTTAATTAATCTCCTGCTCTCCTCTTTCTTCCCAAACCATCCCAACGAAATCGGCAAGCATGCCAAGTCAGCCAAATCAACGCCACGATCGGTGATGGTACGATTGAACTGGGCGTTGGACAGAGGAGCCCAGATGGAGGAAGTCATGTCCTCCACCGTCATGGTGGGATAACCGGCGAGAGGAACGGTGTCGTGAACCGTGACTTGAGTGGTTTCCAGATTGACAGTGAGGAGGTATGAGTGTCCATCGACACGAGCGACAATAGAGGCAAGTCTGGGTAGAAGAGGGTCGCCCTTTGTCCACCGGAGGACTTGTTGTTTGTCGGGCTCTTCCAGAACGATGGAGTGGAAGGCGTAAGATTTGGCGGAGTTGAAGAGGGCGTGAGAGGAGAGGATGGACCGGACCGTGTTGATTTCTTTGACGGTGAGAGGGTCGAGAGGGTGATTGGGGGTATCGGAGACGCGTAGTGGTTTATTGGATTGAAGACGGATGCACCAGGGAGATGGGGAGTTGGTGGCACAGTCTAGGAGGGCGGTGACATCGGGTGGGGGAGTCGAGGGAAGATGGGTCCAGGTGAAAAGAAAGAGGAAGGCTATGGCTAGGAAGAGGAAGAAAAAGCGAAGAGAGGTTCTGGGTTCCATGGTTTGGTAATTGGTGGTGGTTCTGGTGGTGGTGGTTCTGGTGGTGGTAGTAGGAGTGGCGAAGAGGATGGTGATAGAGGAGAGGTGGTGTTGTGTTTCTAAAGATGCGTATGGATATGGGTGTGGCAATGATGCATGTGGCAGTGACACAATATAGAAGGAAACAAAAATGTTGTGAATACTACCACTCAATTCATTGGTAAAAATTTGGTTTTAGCCCTTTATTTTATTAAATTTAAATATTTTAACCTTTTATTTTATCAAATTTAAAAGTTTTAACCCTTTATCTTGTCAAGTTTAAAAATTTTAACTTTTTACCTTATATTATAACACTTTTAACTCTTATCTTATTAGATTTGTAGATTTTAACTCTTCATCTATTAAAATATGAAGAAAATAACTCTCATTTTATACTAACTGTTAATTCTGTTAGTTAAAAATAGATTTTTATCGATTAACAGTCAATTAATAATCAATTAATAGAATTAACAAAATATTATAAGTTAATTCTGTTAATTTTGTTAGCTGAAAATTTTTTTTTTATCAACTAACAGTCAACTAATAATTAGATAATAAAGTTAATAATCAGTTAATAAAGCTAAAAAAAGGTTACAAAATAAGGGTTATTTTTTTAATTTTAATAAGTAAGGGGTTAAAATCAACAAATTTAGTAAAGTAAAGATTTAAAAATATCATAATATAAGATAAGAGATTAAAAATTTTAAAGTTGATAAGGTGAGGGGCTAAAACTAAAATTTTACCCAATTAATGAGGATGACGTGGATAGTGGTGGGAAAGGGAAGAGCACGAGGGTCAGAATGATTCAGAATCCACGAGTTCTCCATTTTCAGGGAATCTGGAGAAAAGTAAATGAAGTCTCTGGCCAATTAATTAATTAACCCTATTTTAACTTTTTTTATGAGATGAGCATTCTTATAATCCTATACTGTTACTTAAGTTGAAACTTGAAATTTTTTATACCGTGCCTTAGTCTCACTAACAAAAGAATCTATTTATAAAAAGATTTATTTGATTTGTATATTAAGAATATAAATTAATAATATAATTAATTATTTTTTATATTAATTAATATAAAAATAATAAAAATTAATATTAATTTTATTATTAATATTATATATATTATTTTAATTAAATAAATATTAAAAATTTAAATTAAACCTTCAAATTTAATAGCCTGTCTTTAAAACTTAATATTTAGATTGAATAGATTAGAATTGGACTCTTTTCAATACTTAAAAAATTCTTCATTTATAAAATTTTTCATGTTAAAAAAAATAAATATTAAATTTTATTTTTTAATAATAATCAATACTATAAAGTGTTTGCACTTGACCCTTCGAACCTAATCTACCAATTTAAAATGCATTCCCCCCCCCCCTTCCTTCATGGGTGGATTTCAAGCTTTAAACCAATTGACAACCTACCAATTTAAAGTGCATTCTTCCTCCTTTATAGGTGAATTTCGAGCCTGTCCCTTCACAACTTGTTTAAAAAAAAATAATTATAAAGTGTTTATAAAAAAACCCTTATAAAAATAAAGAAGGCAATAATGCGTGGGGTCCACTAAACTCGGCTCATTTGTCCATTCTCTTTGAGTGCAGGCTACTAAATATCATCATCTTTAAAAAAAAAAGGACGATTAGGTGGGGATATCTACATCTGCTACCCATCCGGGATATTCCTGATTCTTCTCAATTTTTTTCCCCCAATTCCACCGATCTCCGCTCGTGCACAATTTGATTATAGAAAATGATTTTAAAATAATTATTTTATATCATTTTTTATATAATTTGATATATTATTTAAATTATTAATTTTTTTAATTATGTAATACTCATAATATTAAATACATTAACTTATTTAATAACGTAAAAAATTATATAAAAAATTTATTCCTATAACACTATTTTTATTATATTTCCTATATCTCAAAATTTTATCTCTCTTCTAATTTTTATTACTGTTTTTTTTTATTTAATAAGTAATCAATCCATTTGATTTAAAGAAATATCTTATACTATAATAATAAATTATTATTAATAACTTAAATAATTTAATA
>BPVZ01000005.1:950181-965954 GCA_020521535.1 Rubroshorea leprosula
AAAATTAAAAAAAGAAACTCCCTTTTACTCATCTCTAATGATTAATGAAATTATTACTGCAAAAAAAAAAAGTAAAAAGAAATAAGTTCTTTTTCGAAAAAAAAAAAGCATCTAGTGTAGTGTAGCAGAAATTACTACAAGTGAAGTAAATTAAAGATGATTGTTTTGTTTTGGACATAAGTTTAATTCCAATTAAATAATGAAGTTTGTCTAACAGGAATCCGTATCAGATCCCGAATCTGATTGCAACTCAGCTGGCCTCACTCTGTTGGGATTGGCTTCCAAGGGGGGAAGTCCATCATCATCACTGGAATCAATCTTTTCTGCCTCTGCCTCTGCCTCTGCCTCTGCCTCCCTTGTGTGTTTCTGCGCATTTCCTTCCCGGTCTGATAATTTAAAAGCTTCTGGCCTGTATACGCAATAATTAAAAAAAAAAAAATGTAATAAAACACAAGACCAAGAAATAAGGATCTGATCCTTTCCTCTTTAATGCAATTCCATTACATAACTCCACTACTTGCATATCTTAAAAGCTATGTAGTGTATATACCCCCTTGAAAAGGAACTAGATAAAAACAACACAGAAGTAACATTACACCTTTGCAAAAACTAAATGACTAGCATCGGGATTGGGTTCAGTTCAGGATTAGGATCTGATCCAGGGAAAAAATCCGATAAATGGTTTGACATGGGCTACTAACGTGCTGGTAATTAGAGAAAAAGAACAGCGCCACAGATTTGAGAGCACAATCAGATCTAGGGTTCCTAACCAATCTCACTAAAGTAGTAATAATTGAAATAAAGCTAAGCATATAATTAGGTTTCTTGCCAACATCAACAAGTTTGCCTCAATATTCAAATTTCTAGTGATAAGATAACACTGGGTTCCCAACAAACCAACTATCTGAAGAGAAACTATTCAAAATATTTAAACATTTGCAACTTCAGAAATGTAAGGATGGATAACACACCATTCTGGAGATTTCCGTAGAAGACGAACTTGTTCATGGAACAGAACTTGAGAAACAATACATGCCACCTTGCTCCCTGACTCAAGGACTTTTTCTTTGCCACTTTCATCAACCACAACAAAACTCCCTAGAAAAATAAAAAGCAATCGGAAGAAGTTAAAAGCAAAGAAATTTAAAACTATACATAATATCATCAGAGAATTCATAACTACATTATTGGTTTTTAGGTTCCCGCAGTGCCAGTGATTCAAAACAAGAATATTACTCACAGTTTGCAAACTACCTAGAAAGAAAAAGGGCCAGCATGTAGATAGCATGAATTGAGCTATAGCATTCTAACATTGATTGCTTTATCCCTGGTGATTATCTAGATGTATGCTTCAATACTGGATTTGAGAGAAACTCAGATTACAATGCCATGGACAACAGGCTTTTCGTATTCTTTTAAACAAAAGAACATAATAAAACTCAAACAGATTAGAAAAATAGACACATGATTCTTATGGTCAGAAAGAAAAAGAAAAACATCAAACCTCTTTTTATCCACATGCTCTTTTGAAACTTAGCTGGAAACAATGCCAGTGATTTCTCCCTCTGAGCATCCATCACCTTAACAAAAAGGAATGAGAAGGTTTAGAATCTGAAGTAACCTGATTTTAACAAAACCGTTGCTCTGGGGCAATGGGTACCTCAATAAGATTGGATCCCCTTAGTGACACCACCTGCATAATGCTTTGCCCATCTCCAAGGGTCAAGTTCTGCTCCTGGGCCGCCCTCTTAAGGTTTTTTCTCCCTCCTTTCATTGCCATCTTTTTGCTTAAATTGTGTTGATGACCACTTAAAATTCAAAAGTATTGAAAACTAAGTGTGAAAATGCGAAAACAAGTCTTCACCGCTTGCTGAAATTATAAGGTGGAACAAATCACCTCAAAACATGATCTGCACATAGATTCGGAGTCCAGGAGTATGGTTAGGCATGGCACAGTTACACACTTTAATTTGGGGATAAATCAACAAACAAACAAGCAAACAAATCATTTTATTGTTATTATTATTATTATTTTATACTTTTCATTTCTTTTAGCATTTTTTGTATTATTTTTAAAGTCTTTTATTCGAATCTTGCATTTATAAACTCCTAGAATTTTTACCTTTAAATTCCCATAGACAAACTCATGTTAAGGCATGGAAAAAATGAGAATGACAAATTTGTAGGAAATGAATTAGTAATATGATGATGAGATTGATCAAACTACAAATCCCAATTAGCTAAGAAATGGAGGAACAAAAGTGAAATCCAAAGAAAGAAACAATAATTCATGAAATTCAAAAGCCTCACTACTCTCATTCATAGCAAATTATATCCAATATGGAGCACACAATAACAGAGAAAAAAAGACCCAATCAAATCACCGTAGATTTAGCAATAAATACATAAAATATACAAAATAAAGCATGAGACTAGGAATACCCAAAAATGACGTTCCAGCTCAGGTGACTGGAGCAACAAGTGATTCCAATAGCTGAGATTTTCAGCTGTGGCTTCTCCTCTTCTCTGCTCTGGTCTTTTGAATTCCACCTACTTGGGCAGCTAATTTGCAGAGGATCTCAACTCCTCTCACAGTCAAGAATCCCTTTGATAGTTGGTTTCTCGGCTAATTTTTCCACTGATTTTTCTCTCTTTTTTTCTTTTCAGATTCCGTCGGCGGTGAAGGGTGGCTGAACAGCGGAGTGTATGGTGGATCGGTGTTGAGGACAGAAAAGAAAGGGGTTGGAGACGAGATGATGGTGATAAGAGCAGAACAGCGGCACGGTAGGAGGGGAAGAGTGTGCGGCAGATGATGGTTGTGCGATCGGAGATGTGAGAAAGGATGGAGAGATGGAGGGTATGGCGATACGTAGAGAAGGGGAGACGGGAATGGGTGGCGGCGGCTGTGATCAAATGACACAGAATTGGAGAGGGTAGGTGTGAGTTCTGAGTGGGCTTCAGATGACAAACGGATGTGGGCTTATCTTTGGGTCAACTTTTTTAACTTGATTTTCTGATGGGTTTTGGTGGTGTTCTTGTTGTGGCCTGGCCTGGCCTGGCCTGTGGGTTTACTAGACTTTGGTCTTGGCCTGTTTCTCTCCTTTTCATTTTATCCTTTTAATTTTTTTTTTTTGAGAAGTGATATATATATCTTATATTTTTCTTCTCCAATTTTGTTATTTGTTGTCCATGTTCTTCAATTGAATCCTTTTCTTCTTTTCCTTTCTTTTTGCTATATTCTCTTGCAAACGAGTTCTAAAACAAAACAAATACCTAGAAGTAAATTAGCATAAAATTCATTTGAAGGTAATTTTATCAAATTTTTTTTAATTTTTGTTTTGTCTTTAAACTTTTATTGTTTTTAACTTACTTTTGAAATTTTCTATAAAATAATAAAAAAATATTTTATATTTTGTCATCTAAAATGTATTAAATTACATAATATAAACTAATAAATAAATAAAAATAGTGCTTATCAGCTTTACTTCTTAAAAATTAGGAGGAAAATTATCTTAAAACTATATCGTTTCAATAAATAACTATTGAAAAAAACTAAAATACTTTATTTTTAAAGCATGCATTAAGATATTTTTTTTTTCTTTTAATTTTTTGAAAATAAGACGAAGCACTAATCCCTAAATAAATAATATGTCTTTTGATATTAAATCTCCCCTCATCCATCCAAGATTCTCTATTTTATAATTTGAAATAGTTCATACAATTATATAATAGATTTTCAAAATAAAATATAAAAATAAATATAAATAAATAACTCAAAAATCAAACAAATTTATTTTTGAAATAAAAATAAATTAATACATATTAAAAAAAAAAACCCATAAAACTTAAGACGCACGAAAAGCGATTCTCACCGTCCAAAGGTTTTAATCACTGAGTCGCACCAGGCTGATAAAAATCAAACAAACTTTAACCCGTAACGGTGTCACCCCAATAAATAACGGACCAAGTCCAATGGAAGACAAACTCTGTGTTATTTCCTCAACTCAACTAATTATAGCACTGCAGAAGGGAAAAGGGATAAGGAACTAGGGAGAGTGAAGTTAGCGGCTTTAGCTACTCGCAAGGGGCGCGTGATTTGCGGGCGCCCTGTTCTTCATTGGATTGGGAGTCTCAGCATTCAGCAAAAATTGCGAAAATCAGTCAGGTTCATCATCATCATCATCAGGTTCAAAACCAAATCCTCTCTTTATTGCTTGCTGCTTCATTCCAAATTCCGAATTCCAAATTGTAGTATTTGGTGTTCATCGATTCGTTTTCCATTTTAACATAAGCATTTACTACTTTAGTTCGTGTTTTTGGTTAATTATAACATGTCTTTAGATTTTCTGGGTCGGTTGCGGGTTGGGCAATGAGAGAACTGAAGTTGCTTATATGTATAATATATATGTTGATTGATGAAGCTGCTAAGTTACGTCTATGGTGATATTCAAGTTTTTCTATTTTCTCTTTAGTGATGGGTAGAAAAAAGCAAGCCAATCCTCGAAGATCAGGGGGTTTACTAATACACAGCAATGGCAGTAGTGACCCTGTGTTGGGCAAACACGAAGAACCCAACAACGTTCAAAATGAAAGGGAGGAACTTGTCAGTGCAGAACCTCCCTTTTTTGTGGAGGTTGATAGGACTTGTTTTCTCTCTAATGACCACCTCGATATATCTGAAGTTGTTCTCACTGATTTGAATTGGAGGGAAGGTTTTACTTGTTCTGGAATCAGTGAGGACTTCTACCAGGACTCTGCGTATTCCTTAAGGTTTCGAGTGCTTAACATTAATCAGTTCACTGGTCGTATTAAGCTGGGGCATTGGCCTATCTTATCTTCTGCTGATGTATCTTTGGAATTCATACACAAAAGCACTTCTGATGGTGTAGACATGCATTCAGTTATTTTATCAGGGGGTTTTGATGGTCCAGATGAAGCTATTTCTGGTCTTGTTCACTTAGCAAGTTTGAAATTTCTCACTTTGAGGCCAGTTTTTGGGGCTATGGTCTCACAAGCTTCTTCATCTTTTAGAGTGAGGGTTGAGATACTAAGGAGTGTTTTTGATGACTGCAATTCACTTTTGGAGAATACTAGGCAGCTATGGAAAAAGAGTATGATGAATGTCATGGCATGGCTGCGCCCTGAAGTACTTACTTCTGAGGCTCGCTATGGAATAAGTAAATCAATGAAAATGGAAGTTGATTTACATCCAGAGATGGAGGATGGTACTTCTCGACCCAGGAAACGTGTAAGATTTGATGTATCTGGGTTTTATGAGGCCATAAAACCATCCAAGTGAGTGAATTTACACCCATCATTTTAAAATTATCGTATTATATAGTTATAAAGTTTCTGCCTCAATGCTGGAATTCAACAACTGGAAATATGTTCTATGCAGGGAGAACCCAATACTTGAAGATGACACTCCTAATTTGCTCCCTGTACTAAGACCCTATCAACGCCGTGCAGCTTACTGGATGGTACAAAGAGAGAAGGGAAATCCAGGAATTGTGGACAAAACAGAATGGAGTCAGTTTCTTTCTCCTTTATGCATCCCTGTGGATTTTCTCGATGCTTCTTCAAAGATGTACTATAATCCATTCAGGTATAGTTTTCTGAATTTGGCATTGCACCTGGAGACAGCAAGTTTTGCTCTCCCCTCCATCCGTTCTCCCTTGCTTACCTTTGTTATGCTATCTTCAGTGGAAATGTTTCGCTGCACCCAGAGCCCGCTTCTCCCTATGTATTTGGTGGTATTCTGGCTGGTAAGTTGGTATTTTTCTCTTCTATTCATTCTCTTACTATTTTAAACTACTAAGGTCTGTTAGGTATCTGCAAATCTAATGTCACTCTACTTGCTTTGGCTGTGATCATTAAAATAGATGAGATGGGTTTGGGGAAAACTGTTGAGCTGCTTGCTTGTGTGTTTGCTCATCGGAAGCCACAGTCTGAAGATGGCATGTTAAGTGATACCACAGCACAAGCTAATGGGGATGGAAAAGTCAGTCTCAAAAGATTAAAGAGGGAACGTGTTGAGTGCATATGTGGCGCTGTGAGTGAAAGTCGAAAATACAAAGGATTATGGGTACAGTGTGATGTTTGTGATGCTTGGCAACATGCAGAGTGTGTTGGTTATTCACCTAGAGGAAAAGCCAACAAAACCAATGAGATAGCTGACGAGCACGGGCAGGAGCTGAAGTCATCAGTTAAATCACACAAGCGGACAAGAAAAAAGGATGACACCTATATTGTTGTCAGAGATGGGGACTATATTTGTCAGCCATGTTCAGAACTGCTACAAGCTACTGACTCTCCCATCCCTACAGGTGCCACTCTTATAGTCTGTCCAGCACCTATATTATCCCAATGGCATGCAGAGATTATACGGTATAAATCTTGCTCAAGAATCTTTCATGTGTTTGCATATTTCAGTATCCTTAGGTGTGCAGTAGAGTTGATTTGGCATTATATTGGTTGCATGTAGGTGCCTTTGATTGTTAATAAAAATATTAAATCATATAATTGTCTGATGATTGAAAGTCTAAAAAGTTTCTTCTCATGTGAGTTACTGGGGTAGAGGGATTCCTAAGCATGAGATGTAATAGCTATATTTTCCTAATGGTCACAAATTTGTTTCTAGAGGACTTTGTTGTGATCCAAATGCTATTTTTACATATAGAAGAAAGTTAGCTGTTTGTAATACTAAGAATGATATGCTCTCTAATGTCTCGTTATAGACTGGCCTTCCAGATATAGCTATTTCTAAAAGGTCTGTTGGTCAATATGAGAAGGCTAGCTGCCATGGCCTTGAACCTGGTCTGAGAAATTTTATAGGACAGGGTGGCCATTTTGGATAGGACTCTTTCATTTGATGAATTTTCTCAAGAAAATTACAAGTTTGAGAGTTCAAATTGAACCATAGTATTGTTACTGTGTTTGAATCTTTTCTTTAAGTTTTACTTTCATATTTGTATCATTGGTTTGCTTTCACTCTCTGGATGAAGAAATTAAAATTGTTTAGATAAATAGTTCTTAATTATGTTTGAACCTATTTTAATTTGCTTGTTATATACATGTCCACAAGATCATTTTTAAATTGCTGTTACTGCATGGATTTTGTTCTGATGTATCAAATTATGGTACTAATAGTTTAAATTTTAATGTCATCATTATCCTAGTCATACACGTCCAGGTTCCTTAAAAACTTATGTCTATGAAGGCGTGCGGATCTCTTCACTTTCAAGTACATCTGTAGCAGATATAAGTGAACTTGTCAGTGCTGACATTGTATTAACAACATATGATGTGCTTAAAGAAGACCTCTCACACGATTCTGATAGGCGGGAAGGTGATCGACACTTCTTGAGATTCCAGAAGAGGTTCCTTCTAAACTTGTATTTCTTGATTTTTGATTTTTGATTTTTGATTTTTGTTAGTATTGACCTTTTACCTCAAATACAGGTTAATATCTCATGTTGAAAGCAGCCCTCAGGCTGCTTAAAGAACCCTTTTTCCTTCTTGCTCACTCTCTCTCAAAATAACTATTGTTTTTTTACTTTAAATTTGTCCCAAATTAATTATCCCTTTTTATTTTTTTAAGGTAGACAAATATTTTTTTCCTACTTTAACCCTAGTGTTATCCTTTCACTTTATTTATTATCCTATCACAAAAATTCTCTCTTTATTTGAGTAAAGGTGTAAACAAGGATGTTAACTTTGCACTTTTTTCTATTTAAGGATGTCAACTTTGTCAGTTTCTAAATAAAGATGCTAATTTTCAACCTTTTCTAATTAAGGATACCAACTTTCAACTTTTTATATTTAAGGATGCCAACTTTTAACATTCTAGTAAAAAAATACGTTAGCCATGTCAGCATCACCATCCAATTAATCCTTAAATAGAAAAAGTTGAAAATTGGTATCCTTAAATAGAAAAGTTAAAGTTGGCATTGTTAAATAGAAAAAGTTGAAAGTTGGCATTCTTATTTAGAAATTAACAAAGCTAACATCCTTAAATAGAAAAAGGTGCAAAGTTGACATCCCTATTTGCACCCTTTCTCCTCTTTTTATCTTTTATTTCTTTTTCAAGGGTAATATAGGTAAACCTATAAATATAAATTATCCCCAAATCCTTGGAGAAAAAGTCAAAAAACAACATTTATTTCTGGGTAGAGAGAGTATATCATAAAATACTTAATTTAAAAGTTCCTAGGTTCATCTTTTCTGTATGGCATACTCCAAATTTAAATTCTTTTTTAATCATGATTACTCCCCATCATTGTTGTAGGTACCCTGTCATTCCTACTCTTCTAACCAGAGTATTTTGGTGGAGGGTTTGTTTGGATGAGGCTCAAATGGTGGAGAGTAATACTGCTTCTGCCACAGAAATGGCTTTGAGATTATATGCTAAACATCGCTGGTGCATCACAGGAACTCCAATACAGCGCAAACTTGATGACTTGTATGGACTTTTAAGATTTCTTAAAGCAAGTCCCTTCAATGTTTCTAGGTGGTGGGTAGAAGTTATACGAGATCCATATGAGGTATGAGGTTGTCAAACTTTTGATGTCAAAGTATTTGTGAAGGATTTTAGATCTATAATTAGACACTTAAAATCTGGCAAATTTTTATAACTGTAAATAGTATTTCTTGGTGTTATTATTATTGATGATATTATAATTTTGTTGTTCGTTTCTCCTTTTTCAGAGGAGAGATGGCAGAGCTGTGGAATTTACTCATAATTTTTTTAAACAAATCATGTGGCGTTCTTCAAAAATACATGTTGCAGATGAGTTGCAGCTTCCCCCTCAGGAGGAGTGCCTCTCTTGGCTAACTTTTTCACCAATTGAAGAACATTTTTATCAGAGGCAACATGAAACTTGTGTGAGTTATGCCCGTGAAGTTATTGAAAGTTTGAAAGATGATATCATGAAAAGAGAAGTCTCAGGTTGTTTGTTTTGCTGTGATATTTATCGAGGAAATATACCTCTTACAATTAGAGAGAAATTTTTATGTCTTACCTATTCTTCCCTACTACTTCCTTTAGGTACCAGTTCTTCCATTTCTTCTTTTGATCATTTCATCACTGACATGGAGGCCGCAAAGTTGCTGAGCTCACTCTTGAAGCTTCGCCAGGCCTGCTGTCATCCTCAAGTGGGAAGCTTTGGGTTGCGTTCTTTGCAACAGGCCCCAATGACTATGGATGAAATATTGAAGGTCTGTAAAATGAGTAATGTGTCATCAAATTTATTAGAAAGGGCCTTATCTGTACATTCTGTTAAGAGGGATCTTTGTTTTTATAGGTTCTTATAAGTAAGACCAAGGTAGAAGGGGAGGAAGCTCTCAGGAAGTTGGTTAGTTCTTTAAATGGGCTTGCTGGAATAGCTTTAATACAGAAAGATCTTCCTCAAGCAGTATCATTGTACAATGAAGCTCTAGATATAACTCAAGAGAACTCTGAAGATTTTCGCTTGGACCCTTTATTAAATATTCACATACATCACAATCTAGCTGAAATACTTCAGGAGATTGCAAACTCAACCAAGCCACCCCACTCAGGGATACAACAGTTCTCTGGGAGCATCCATATCAATGAACAGTGTAATCAAAATACTGCTAAGAGGAAAAAACTGTGTGGTGAACAGAATCTAGATTCTCTTGATGAGACAGAGAATCAACCAGCTCATGTATTTGACGTATCAGAGAATGGTTTAAATGGTGTCCAAGATTGTAATGATCAATTCCATATGTCACCCAAGCCCTTCAATGCTGTATCTTTGAAAATTACATGCGAGAATTTAAAACAGAAGTACTTATCCACATTTACTGCAAAATTATCTGCTGCTCAACAAGAATTCAGCAAATCATGCATGCAGGTATATCTCCCTTTGGTCTTTTGAATAGCACTTTGGTCTTTGATACATGATAAACTTCACTCAGGATACATTGCATCCCTATTCCGTTTTTTCTTGATGCTGAATAATTTCTAAAGTCTAACTCATTTTTCAATATTACCTTATTTTCTGCACCACTGATTTATTTAGAAACCATTGCAAATTACAAGTTTTTATGTCTTTGCAGGTAAGCAATGCAGTTAGTCAAATCAAAGATCAAGACAGAGTTTGGTGGTTGGAAGCTCTTCACCATGCTGAGCAGAACAGTGACTTCTCTAAAGAGTTGATCAGAAAGATTGAAGAATCTATCTCAGGATCACTGAAGAATTCACGTTCATCAAAAATGACTTCTCGGTCTGTATCACTCTTAGCTTTCAACGTTACATCTCCTGAACAAGCCACCAATGTGTAGATTTTACTGTTCTTTTGTTCTTTCAAAGATTTCTTGTGAATACTTATTTTTGTCTCAAAAGTTTTAAATCCATGCACACATTTTTCTTCCTCAAAATAATCTCTTATCTTTGCTGGGATTTTACGTTAGTTGGGTTATAATAACTAACCCCAAGTATATGGAATCTTATTTAGCAAATATTAAGGTAGATATTGGGAGGTTGTTTGGAATTCCTGGGTAAAAGGTCCTGAGATCAATTTTACTTTGGTATCGCAAAGTTTTATACACAGTAGAAAAGGATTGTAGGATTGTATCCATAGAACTATAGCAACTTTGATTTCTCTCATTTTTATGAAAAAGGTCTGTGATTGCAAGTGGTCAATTCCTCATGGGCTATCTAATTATGAGATTTGAATGGTAATTAGTCTTTTCTTCTTCAGGAAGCAAAGATGTAAATCTATCACTGAGAGTTTCTGATGGAATATAAGTGATAAAGTTAACTTTGGTTGAGTTCCATTTTGCATGATATTTATTAACTTTATTGCTTTGAAGCCAGATTTCGGAGCATAACTGGTCTGAAATATCATATCCAGACTGGTTTAGATCTTCTTGAAGCCTCAAGGAAAACATTACTTGATCGCATTCAAGAAATTGACGAAACAATGGAAAACCCAAAAGAGGAGGATATCAAACGTGTAAGATACTGCCGAAGTTGCCAGGTTGTTGGCAATGGCCCCATGTGTGTTCATTGTGAACTAGATGAATTGTTTCAGGTCTGCTTCAGAACTTAATCTTTGATGCTGGACCATAGAATTAAAAACCATTTTACATTTTCTCATCCATAACATCTTTCCTAGGATTATGAAGCAAGGCTCTTTCGTGTAAATAAATCTGATGGAGAGATGGTTAAATCTGCTGAAGAGGCAGTAGATTTGTGGAAGAAGAACTCTGCCCTCAATCGTTTCTATTGGAATTTATCACAGAAAAATAAGAATTCAGCTTCCTCAAGTGTTGATAATGAAGATTTGAAGAGAGATGTTGGAGAGAAAGTGGTGGTAAGTTTCCTTTATCTCATCTACATTTTTCCTTGGAGGTAATTGTGTTTATTTCTTCATTGTCTCATGTTAATGAGCTTGACTCTACTGCTGAAGAAGTTCTTGAACAATAGGTTTCTATTGTGATTGTTGATTCTTTTAAATTTATTTTGAGCCCCATCACTGACTGAGATTTGTATCCAAATTCATTGATGACTTTGGACCTTAGATTAAGATAGTGACAGTAATCAAAATCCCAGTGATTGCATCATTCAGTTGGTCCTTCTTATTCTTCTTGTCTCCTCTTCATTTATTCTTCATTAAGTCTGTCCTTGTTCACTTCTGGTATTCAATCTTGATATGTTGAAATAAACAGGAGCCAAAGCTAAACAGCCAAAACTGAGTTCTTCAGAAACTAATTCTTCTTGCATTAGGAGATGAAACGTTTTCTTGAACCTTCCCATTAGGCCCTATGTTGTTAAATTCTGTTTGATTGCATGAATGCAAACTGCAACCTGTCAGCCTCCGTTATCCCCTTGTTCTAAAACCCTAGTTATGTTTTTACTAGGATGCATTGGCATCAAATGTTATGAACTAACATATCTTGCTGGGGGACTGGTGTGTTTTCATCATATTTCTGAAATTACTTAGTTTACATTCAGAGAATTGGCAGGATTGTTAAGTAATGTGTGGTATTCCTATTTGGTATGCCAATCATTGACAGGTTTCAAAATCTCCCTCTGAGTTGGAGGTTGCTCTTGGAGTTATAAAGAGCTTTTGCAAGGTTCAGTTAGGGAGGGAGGGTACGTCAGCAGCCAACAAGCAGATTCACATTCTGGAGGTATTGTCTAATGAATCATTTTGTACTGGTACCACTGCTAAACTGAGACCATGGAAAGAAATTATAAGCATTACCATTTTCTCCTCACTGTGTGCACAAGCTAAATTTTCTCATGTTTGATGAGCTCTTTTTAATTTTGCTGCATGTATGGTATCATGGATTTTATTTAAATATTAAAATTTTCTTTTCCTTGCTTTTTTTCTTTTATTTGGTGAAGGGCATGAGAAAGGAGTATCGACATGCAAGACTGTTGGCTATTGCTCAAGCTCAAGTTCTCCGTGCTCATGATGAAATTAAGATGGCAACCACAAGATTGCGCCTAAGAGAAGATGAGAATGATACATCTATTGATGCTTTAAGTCCAACTGAATTAGATTCAGCTAATGTGGAGAACTCCAGTGAAAAGTTCATGTCTTCAACCTTGCTGTCAAGTATAAAAGGAAAACTTCGATATTTGAAGGTGTGATCAGAAGGCCTGCTGATTTAATATAATGAAAGATTATATTCCTCATTGTATACTGCAGTTAGGACTTTGGGCAGTCTCAATATCTTAGCATATGCAATATCTTTAGATATTTTTTTCTTCCTCTGTGGTATCTTCTTGGCAGGGCTCTTGATATGCTTTTTCCTCGAAGAAATAATAAAGCTAATCATCCATTTAATTAAACTTCTTACTCAGCTCATTGTATTGTAAATTATATTATTTCATTGCAGCCATTTTACTTAGTTTAAGTTTTTTCAGGGATTGGCATTATCCAAAAATAAATCATCAACGGGCTCAGATGATTCCTCAGTAACTCAAGATTTGGCTACTATGTCACCCTCTGCAGAGCAAAAACCTACATATTCAGTTAAAGTTAACGAGGAAGCATGCCCAATTTGTCAAGAAAAGCTAAGCACTCAAAAGATGGTTTTTCAATGTGGGCATATTACTTGCTGTAAATGTAAGTTTGCTTCACCTGTTCCATTCTGATTTCTAAGCTGGGATAAAAGTAATTTGCATGGAAAAGTATAATAAAAAATTTTAGAATTTATTCCTCCTAATGACTCCATTGAAACAACTTATTTTATTCTTATTACAAGGCAAGTTGAGGAAATTCACCATGCAATTAGCCATTACAAGTTTATTCATTGCCTCACTTTGCTAAACAGGAGCATGTTAGATGCTTGCAAATAGGATGAAATTCCTTGTTAATTGTTGGTAGCTGTGGTGAAGTGGTACTTTTTCTTGGATAGGTTTTCTGTTCTTATCTTAGTCATGGCCTATATAAAGTTAACTTGATAAGGCGTGAATGATGTAAATCTTACAAAAAACTGTGAATTCTAGTTTTCTTTCAAAATTTCCTTCACCCTTGCTTGGATGATGAATCTATTGGGATCTTCCATTTCTCCTCTTCAGGATGTCCAGTTTTCCAAACCATGGAATGTATTCATTTATGTTCTAAACCCTTTTTTCATTACCTCAAAATACCTTACTCAGGCGGTTGTCAGAACCTTTGCTGATAATATGTCTTATCCACAGCAAAGTACTAGCTTAATTTCTTTTCTGTTGCATGCTGTTTTCTTTAGGTTTCTTTGCAATGACAGAGCAGAGATTGCCTCATGACAATAAGTCTCAAAAAAAATGGGTAATGTGCCCAATATGCCGACAACATACGGATGTTGGAAATATTGCCTATATAGATGATAGAGAAACCAAAGTGTGCAATTCTGCTCTCCCTCCCACAAATCAAGGTGGGGAGGGTGAAGCATCTTTGATTGTTCAAGGTTCATATGGAACAAAGGTATGCTTTCTAGCTAATTATGCCTTAAATATGTGTACGGAGTAGAATTTATTTCTGGATATCCAACTTTTGTATATTATGCATATTTGTGAATGTAATGCTTTCTATCGAATCTTAGCAATCTAGTTGGCATTGCTTTGGGGTCGTGTCTACCCTTCCTACTCAATCTCCACTCTCCAGCACTATTTGTGCTTGTGAATTTCCGTGAGCACCCGTGTTTGTGAGTGTGTGTTTTGTGGCTGGATTATAAAAAGTTTTTCACTTAAAAATTCATCCTGTTCATGAATACTTAAACATTTATAACCCAATGATTTTCTACTTTGGAGGAAAAGGGAAAGAAGGCAAAAGAGGTGTATGGTCATTTATTCTATTTTCTTCTGCCTTGGAAAGTTTAAATGACTACTATCATGCTACATGTGAACTTTTTGTGGTTGCGTTGCAGATAGAAGCTGTCACAAGAAGGGTCTTATGGATCAAGTCTAGAGATGCCAAAGCTAAAGTTCTGGTTTTCTCAAGTTGGAATGATGTTCTTGATGTGTTAGAACACGCATTTGCTGCCAACAGTATTTCCTACATCAGAATGAAAGGTGGAAGGTGAGAGGATCTGCGAGCAGTTTTATATTTTCCAATAGTATTCCTGATTTTCATGCTATAAATTTACAAGTTAAAAGATTCCCAAAAAAGGGATTATTCACCCTATTATCAGGGTTGTTCCACAGAAACAGAAACTAATTGGACAATTGGTAACAATTTAATTTGACTCCTTTAATTTGCCAAAAACATGAAGTTTCAAAAACAAAAATGGAGAGATGGCTTGGTACATTCTTGGCTGTACCGTAATAGTTATGGCTCTGTAATTACAGGAAATCGCATGTTGCCATCAGTGAATTTAGAGGACAGAAAAGTGGAGTGAAAGTAACTCAAAAGATACATGGCAAGTATCAAGAACCAAACCATGTTCAAGTGTTATTGCTTTTAATCCAACATGGAGCAAATGGCCTGAATCTTTTAGAAGCACAGCATGTTATTCTTGTGGAACCATTGCTGAATCCAGCGGTGGAAGCACAAGCAATCAGCAGAGTCCACCGAATTGGACAGGAGAATAGGACCCTTGTTCATCGTTTCATGGTAAGTGCATATTTGTGTCAATGGAACTTTACATGTAGGTGTAGGTGTAGGTGTAGGTGCATGCGCATCTTTGTGCTGACTGATGTGGGTGTGGATGTTAGGTTAAGAACACGGTTGAAGAGAGTATACATAAACTGAACAGAAACAGGAATTCAGAATCATTCATCAGTGGGAACACCAAGAATCAGGATCAGCCAGTTCTGACACTGAAAGACATCGAATCCCTGTTTGCAGTAGTTCCTTTGGCTTCTGCAGCAGCAAAAACTAATGAAAGTGAGGACCTGAGACAATTACCTCCTTCAGTGGCGGCCGCAATTGCAGCTGAGAGGAGACTGAAGGAAAACACTACAGTGTGACAATTCTTTGGTACGTTCATCTGAATAAGCTCACACTCTTCAAATGAATGTGGCGACGAAGTTTGTGTAACCATGATAATTGGGTTCATGTTGTTGTAAATATGAAATTTGTATAACAACTGACCAAGTCTGTGCTTCAAATTACATAGGCTAATCAATTGATAGGGAATTAGGTTGTATATGCATAACCAATTTAAAACAACGTTAATTCTGTCAAAAATGTTTTGGACCACATCAATCATTGCATTTTTGTTCTTAGAATTTGGAATGTGGAATGCCTCCTGCTACTGTTCACATACACACACTGATACACAGCCAGTCTAACGTTACTGTAAAACTCTAACCT
>BPVZ01000005.1:976394-988980 GCA_020521535.1 Rubroshorea leprosula
TATACAGACAAAATATAGATGTAGCCCTTTTTGTCCTGAAATTGCAACTAAAATAAAATTCTTAGATGATGAGCCGCTGTCTGTCTGTCTGTCTGTCTCTCTGTCTCTCTGTCGGTGAACCGTATATATCAATTTAATTTGTGTATTGCGTATTAAACTTTAGTATATAAACGCAGCTAGGTTTTAGACCCTTTAGTTCAATGGTTTTGAATGAAAAATTGAATACTAAGTCTTCTTGATAAACAGAGACTAAATGAAAACAATTCATTTTCATTCATTCCTTGACGGAGTTGGAACTAGTTAATATCAGTAATTTATAGTCAAGTTAATAGATTTAGATTCCTAATGGACAGATTTATTTTAATGCAGTGATAATGACATTCTGCACATTATTTAAATAGCCAATGATATGTTGATTTAAGTGAAAAGAGTTTGATTTTCTTTAATTAAAATATCGAGTGCGAATTTTATAAATAAAAAAATAGACGTTAAAAAAGTTTTTCATTTATAGAATCCGACGTAACTTGATTTTAAATTAATTAAAAATTAATGTAGTTATTGTTAAAAAAATTATAAAAAAAAAAAAAAACCATTCATGTTTCTCCAATGGTATGCAATTATATATTTGCTATTATTCCTCATGTTGATCAATTAATTGGTGTTACAATGCACAGCCATTGAGAGCACATTAGTTTCATGGTCAATCGGGTGGAGCATATATGGCTCCATCCTGAGATTCAACAGTCAGACACTGAGAAATGAGAATAACCACGTACGGTACTTGCTAGGAACTGGTGTGCAGGTTACAGAAGAACCTAACTACTGCCATACCTGCAGCCAGTAATACTGATCAATAAATTCAAGGAGAC
The DNA here is from genome assembly GCA_020521535.1 of Rubroshorea leprosula. Classification (NCBI taxonomy): domain Eukaryota; kingdom Viridiplantae; phylum Streptophyta; class Magnoliopsida; order Malvales; family Dipterocarpaceae; genus Rubroshorea; species Rubroshorea leprosula. The sequence continues at coordinate 977,264 of BPVZ01000005.1, forward strand.
TTGCGGCTCCAGATGGCCATTAATTCCTCCACTTAGTCCCTCGCATCACATGACTTTGAACTCTTGCCGCTTCCTCCAGAACCAGAATTGTAGTCTGCAATTCAAGTTCAACTATATATATATATATTAAATTAAAAGTAAAACCACGGGTGTGTTTTAGATTAATTGTGTTTTGGATCAAAATCATTGTATGGATAAAAACAATAAATTAAATCAAATGAATTTGCAAGAACAATAACCCTTTTTTTTTAAATGCATTAAGAAAAATCATCATGCCATATTAGTCCGCTAATAAAGCAAAAGATAAATAAGTGAGAGCAGTGGAATGAAAAATTTATTCTAGTAGTGTACTAAATTAATTATTCTTTTGAATTGGGATTTTGATAGTTGAATTTAAATTTTCGTATTTAAATTTAATTAATTGAGAATTCAAACCGTGAACAAACATTAAAAAAAAAAAAAAAAACTCCATTCTCCAAAATTTTTTCATGTTAAAAAAAATAATTATCTTTTTTTTTTTCCTCATTTGAAAAGATTATGAAAATTAAGCTCGTAAATTATTATTATTAAAAAAGAAAAAAAAAATTAAGCAATCAAAATCGAAACAGGAAAGGTGAAATTCCGGTGTAGTTCACGACGGAACGGATCGATCCAATCCAAGTCCGTCCGTCTGTCCGTCGGAAGATGTTGAAATTCTTGAAAGGAGTGGTGAGTGGATCTGTCGGCGGCATCAAAGATCTACCTTATAATATCGGCGATCCTTACCCTTCCGCTTGGGGGTCTTGGTCTCACTTCCGCGGCACATCCAAGGTAATCAGTCGTATATAACATTGGTTTCTTTTTTGAAATTGAAATTGTTTTGCACATTTTGAAGAAATCATCTGGTTTGGTTTGATGTTTAGGAAGATGGATCTCCAGTGTCAATATTTTGTCTTTCCAGTAGTAATCCGCAGGATGGGTACTTAGCTGCTGGCCGGAATGGGGTGAAGCGTCTTCGTACTGTAAGCCCTCCTACTAAACCTGTGTGTTCTTGTAGTTTGTTTTTTTTTCATTTTTTTTTAACATAAGGGTTAGCTACTTGACCCAAACTCTTGTGGGTATTTATTTGTACCTGTAGTTGTAGTTGTAGTTGTAGTTGTAGTTTCAAATTGAAATGCAAATTATATTATTATTATGTTATTTGTTTATGTCCAATAATTTAATACTAACACTGTCACACTCCCACTGAATTGCAGGTCAGGCACCCAAATATTTTGTCGTTTCTTCATGCCACTGAGGTTGAAACTTTTGATGCTTCTACTACAAAACTTACCATCTATATGGTCACGGAGCCTGTTATGCCTCTCTCACAAAAGATCCAGGAACTAGGTTTACAAGCTACACAAAGGTATTATAAACCAATTTATTAACTATGTTGTTGCTTCTTCCCTTTATTTCCAACTATTTGGGTATATTTCTTTTTCTTTTTTTTTTTTATTGAGAATATTATGTACTACAGCTAGATCTTTTCTGTTTTTCTGGTCGTTGGAAACAGTATTACTCATTTAATTCTTTTAACCTTTTGCTGTTTCTTTGTTAGCAGGGATGAGTATTATGCATGGGGACTGCACCAGATAGCCAAAGCTGTGAGCTTTCTAAATAATGACTGCAAGCTTGTAAGTATTTTCCTCTGGACTTACAAGTTGGATTATGATTAATGAATTCTAATATAATGTTCTTGTTTCACATCAATTCTCTGTCTCTGAAATTCATCTGATATGATTAATCAGACAAATTCATCTTAGAAATAGATTTCTGTAATATATGCCTACACATCTAGCATTGTGAGATTCTACCATGCACACACACACACACACACATACACATATATGCATCAATTTTAAAAAGATTTGTTAAGCTAAGCCTCAATGCTACTGACTCTTGGTTTGGAATTCTTGTTGTATTTTAAAAGGTATTTGTCCTTGGAGGATCTTTGATTTATACTCAAACTAATCTTTCAATATCACTTTTTTCACTTTATTTGAGTTCTGCAGGTTCATGGTAATATTTGCCTGTCAAGTGTTGTCATCACACAAACCTTAGACTGGAAGCTGCATGCTTTTGATGTTCTCTCTGAGTTTGATGGGAATAATGAAGCTGCCACAGGACCAATGCTGGTAATACTTATGTATGGATATGAGGCATTTGTTACGGATATTTTTTATTTCCAATATGACCTGTATTATTGTAATTTTATTAACTCAACTGGAGTATTCAAGTGGAAATTATGTCCTTAAAAAAGAAAACTTCTTATGAATTTAGTGTCAGATAAAATCATGAAAATAAACAGTTAAGTAATCTGTCATCACAAATATGGTATACTTTCTTCCTGCCTGCTTGCCAAGTTATAAAATTTTTCAGTCAATAGTATTTTAATTGTTAAATTCAAATTATAGTAACGTATCTTGTTTTGTGGTATCTAATCTTCATGGATGAAATTATCTGTTTGATTATTCTAACAACATTTTGCACATACTTCATTTTTTAATTTTTATGCTTGGCTGTAATCTAAAATATAGTACTGCATATTAGGGTTTTTTTTTTCCTCTTCTTCTTCCTTTGTGGACGTTTTTTTTTACCAAAGACTTATTTTATTATATTTTTATTAGCAATATGAATGGCTTGTTGGATCACAATACAAGCCTATGGAGTTAGTAAAGTCAGACTGGGCTACAATCAGAAAATCTCCACCATGGGCCATTGATTCTTGGGGTTTGGGTTAGTATTTATAATTTCTTTTGCCAATATGGTGCATTTTGTAAAATTAACTATGTTAATAAGTGATTGTTTAACATGTTTACTCTCTCTAGAGGTAACTTGAATATGTTATTTTGATTGATAGGCTGTCTTATCCATGAACTCTTCTCTGGTGTGAAGTTGGGCAAAACTGAGGAGCTACGGAGCACTATTTCCATTCCAAAGGTTTGCAATTCTTATCATGGATTGTTATACTTACCATTTACATTTTTCTTGAAATCAAATGAAAATTGTTAGTGCTTGCATGCCTAAGTGCTTATGGTGCTTTTAGAATGCTTTCATTTTGTCTTTTCAATGATTCAATTTCATATTTATCTGCTACCTTCTTGTCTCACAGTCTCTGCTTCCAGATTATCAGCGGCTCTTGAGTTCCATGCCTTCTCGTAGGTTGAACACATCAAAGCTTATAGAAAATAGTGGTCTGTACTCCTTGCTTTGGGTTTCCACTAGTTAATGCCTTTTGATGAATCTAAGAGTCCCTGGAATTCATATAATATGAACATGTGTTTTATCTTATTTGTAGCCCACCATGCAGATTACTTGTTAACCTCTCTGCATTGATATGGTTGAGATTTGCTGTCATAAACAGAGATGAGTGGCTTTAGTGAAAGTAAAATTTGTTGGAAGCTTTCTAATAATCAACTGAAATGCTCATGCTGCCTTATAATCATCTCTCTGTTAGTTTTCATTTTCCATTAGAAGGTTGCATCTAAACTTGTTTAATTTGATGCGTTTGTTTAGTTTATTTCATTACTGTGAACTCAATTTTTATTTTTCTTGTTTGCAATTTATATAAACAAATTTCTTTTCTTTTGATTTTGCACTAATGTTGTATCCCTTTCCTTCCTCTCTCTTACTCATTTCCCTCTTGTGCTGCTACTAAATTTCATCAACTCTTTTATTGTCAGAATATTTCCAAAATAAGTTAGTAGACACAATACATTTTATGGAAATTCTTAGTTTGAAAGACAGTTTAGAGAAGGGTCCCTTCTTCCGCAAGCTTCCAAATCTCGCAGAGCAACTGCCTCGCCAAATTGTGCTTAAAAAGGTACAACTTTTGTAAATCTAATGTGGCACATGGCTAATTATCATCTATGATTAATGCCAAGTTATATCCTCTGCTCCTACAGTTACTTCCTTTATTAGCTTCTGCACTTGAATTTGGTTCAGCTGGTGCACCTGCTTTATCTGCATTGTTGAAAATGGGTTCCTGGCTTTCAACTGAAGAATTTAATTTCAAGGTCATACTTCCTTAATACTTAGTCTCTTTCTAAACACGTAGATACATTCTATGGTCCTTTTGCTTGACTAGATAAGTTCATTGCTTATAATGGCAGGTGCTACCAACAATTGTGAAACTCTTTGCCTTTAATGACCAACACATTCGAATTGAACTCCTGCGGCACATTGATCAATATGGAGAGTCTCTATCAGCACAAATTGTTGACGAGCAAGTAAGTAGGCTAGAATAAAATGATTTTTATATTTCCATATGATTCAAGCAAATTCTATTTAGTTTGGTTAACTTTCCTAATATATTGTAAATTTACTGTTATTTGAAATGCTTATGATTAGGTTTATCCCCATGTAGCAAATGGATTTTCAGACGCACACGCCAATCTCCGTGAATTGACTCTTAAGTCAATGCTTGTCTTGGCTCCTAAGGTATGCAGCAGGACTTTAGATTGATAGTGTTCATAGTGCAGTGAAGGGAATTCCATGGTGTAAAGCGGTATAATAAATGTCTCATGGTTTCTAGTTTTCAAAACTATGGTGCCTTCCTGGTTAATTTCTTCTCATCTTTTGGTCTCTCAATGCACCATTCAACCATGTGTTCCTGCTTGCATTGTTCAAGACTTTTGAACTACATTCATTTCTTATACTTTAAACATGACTCCTTTCTGATTTTTGCTTTGTTTGCTTGTCTCTGCAGCTATCTCAACGCACTATTTCCGGATCTTTGTTGAAATATCTTTCCAAGTTCCAGGTATAGCCTCATATTTCTCAAGTACAATTTTAGGGTCCTTTTAATTTTTCTTTTAATCCATTTTTATGGGCTTGAGGATTACTATTAAGCCCCTTTATGAATTATTAAGTTTTTAATCCTTGATATTCCGTTTACCGTGCTTCTGTTTTGCAGGTTGATGAAGAGCCTGCAATTAGAACAAATACCACCATATTACTTGGGAACATTGCGAGCTGCCTAAATGAAGGGGTTAGTATCTGGTGGTAGCAAATCCGTATGATTCTTTTAGCATTTGATTTACATGATATTGAATTTGAGATATTGAATTATGGCAGAATGATCTCTTTCTGAGTGATTGGTGTTGTATTTTGTATGAAAGTTTAATTGGTTTTATCCTCTTTGAAATTGTGATCTGTTGGGTTAACTCTACATTGCAGACTAGGAAGAGAGTTTTGATTAATGCTTTTACAGTCCGTGCATTGCGTGATACTTTTTCTCCTGCCCGAGGAGCAGGTATACAGATCATCTATGGTATTTGTAGCTGTTCTCCTATATTCTTGCTTAAAGAAAGGTTTTTGTTAGATTTTCTAGTTTTTTGTTTTATTCTATTATTTTTGGCATTGTCCAAAATTAATCATACTTATTGGCTTTTAAGGTATCATAAGACTAATACTAAATCCTATGATGGCAGGAATCATGGCTTTGTGTGCCACCAGCTCTTATTATGACATTACTGAGATTGCAACTCGGATTCTTCCAAATGTTGTTGTACTTACCATTGATCCTGACAGGTTGAATGATAATTGCACAATTTATTTGTTTCCCTAAATGGTTTTCTTACAATACTTGAGCAAAAATGCTGTTATCTTTGTCCTTTAAAACAGTGATGTAAGGTCAAAGGCATTTCAAGCAGTTGACCAATTTCTGCAAATAGTGAAGCAGTACCAGGAAAAGGTGTGTTTTTCATTTAGGCAAATTTGAAATGGAGGGCTTTGTGCATATCAAGCACAGAAGATTGAATGAGTGATACCTCATATTCATGTTTGACCTTTCTTCATGATCACAATGCTCTTTTATGATTATTTGCTGCATATATAATATATCTATAGACTGTAGTTGAGAAATTTTAAATTTTAATTATAGGATAGTTATTCATGGCAAAAAATCTTTATGCAATTGAAAATATCTAAATGTCTATGAGAATATTTTCTAGAAATTTATGCTACGTATTGTGTTTTGTCATGTGTGAAGACTAATGCTGAAGCCGCAAGCATAGGTATCTCATCAATACCAGGAAATGCTAGTTTACTTGGGTGAGTTCATTTACTCCTCTTTTTTTTTTAAATGTCAGAAGGATTATAAATTGCTCATCCAATCAGACTGAGTTCTGTATGGGACCAAGGACTATTAGAAGTTTCTAATGACTAGTTTAATTAGTTTGAATGAATCAATGATAAATGTAAGATAAATAAACGAAGCATGGGCACAGCTATTCATTGGAATGTCTGGGTTTTGTTCTCCATTTTGCTGTTTTGGACGTTGACCATTAGGGTTTTCACCATGCAGATGGGCTGTTAGCTCCTCAAACCCACTACCTCTTGCTAGTTCTGGCACACATCCAACTTCTGCAACCTCCAATGCCAGCTCAGGTATATATATACGGTTAACAAAAATTATCTTTGTTTTCTGTGGTTGGGATAATTAGGTCAGTCAATCAATGATGGTGGTTTTCTCTGACAATCCTAGTGATGGATACTTCAAGTACAACACAACTCTCTGTAACTTCCAGCACAGAATTGACTGATCAACCTGTACCTGTATCGCCTACTTCAACAGATGGCTGGGGAGAAATTGAAAATGGCTTTGATGAACATGACAGTGACAAAGATGGATGGGATCTTGAACTCCTTGAAGAACAAAAGTCTTCCCCAGCCCTTGCAAACATTCAGGCGGCTCAGAGGCTGCCATTGTCACAACCAATTTCACAGCCAAGACTACAATGTAGTGTTCTCATGGACATCCATTCTCATATTCGTTGGTCATCTAATGAGCTATTGAGACATTTGAAAACTGATCAAGTTACCCTTTATTTATTTATTCTTTTGTAGCCACAAGTTTGAGACCTGAAACTACAGGAAAGGTGACGAAAGATGAAGTTGATAACGTGTTGGAATCTATAGCTGCTCCAGAACCTGCTACTAGTGCCAGGCCTTTAGCCTCTGGAAGAGGCAGAGGACGGAAACAGGCTGCTCCAAAATTGGGCGCACAGAGGATAAACAGGACATCCTCAAGTGGGATGTAAATCATGTAAGAAGTTGAAATGAAAATGGAAAAAGCTTAGAAGGAAAGACCAAGTTATGCACATTTTCTTACTTGGATGACTGGTCTACCATCTGAATGCAATGAATTCATGACACCGTCAGCTGATTAGCTGTTGTCAATGGGCTGACATATTGTTTTGATCTGGTAACATCATTCTTTTCCTGGGAAGATCATTTCTCATGCGTAGATTTATTATTATTATTATTATTATTATTTATTTTTGTTTGCAGAGTTGAGAGCTCGTAAAAGTTTATCTAAGAGTTTGAGAACTTGGGTGGAACAGTACAATATTCAGCGCTTATCAGATTAAATTCGTTGTAACAGTGAAATAATATATGGTTGCAGTGTATGGTTTAAATCATTGCACGGTGGAGATTGAATTTGCTCCACCATGCACATCTTGGCATTGTACCCTGCATGCAATTTGAGAGATGCCATTTTTCTAAGCACCAATGCATACAATGCAGATGCGTGCCTGCCTTTTTGCTATTGTTTATGGCCTGTCTTCATTATTATAATCAACTAAATTGTCACGTTATCTGAATTTTAATAGATTAGGTCTATTTATTCTGATAAGATAAGGCTAAAGAGTTAAATGAAGGAAAGCATATTCTTAATGAACAAATCATCACAAGTAGAGACATTATTTCCAGTTCCAACAATGTTAATTCAACTTCACTTGAGTCTCTCCCTTCGTAGCCTCTCCAATTCCTTCACCATTTGCCAGTGTTCCATTGACAGATGGGTTTCACCAAAACTTGAACACATTAGACGCCCCATTGTCAACCATCTGCAAAATCATATCATAATTTTGTATGTTCAACAAATCTGCAATAAGGAAACAAAAATTTGCTAATTTCAAATGACAAAATCTAGTTCTAACCGGCTAAAATCTCCACTGCCTAAGCTTCGGTCGGCTTGCCTTGCAGCAACCAAATCATCTTCTACAACCTACAAGCACAAATCCATCACTATTTGATGTAGATAATGGGATATACTGGAAAGGAATAGGTGAACAAAGTGGCATTTCCATACGGGATGTAACTTCTCTAATCTTTCAGATAGATAGATCTTAAAGGTTTCTATAAGAAAGGAAGCATGTTAAAAGAAAAATGAAAATTGAATCTGTACCTTCTGCATATCTGATTCAATTGAATGAGGTAATGTTCTAACAGTAGCCAAGTACCATCTCCAAGCTTCCTGAGTTGTTGCATCCACTTTTTCATAGGAATCCGCAGAAGAAGGTTGGAAAGGTATAACTACATCAGCAGGTATAATGTTTGATTTCCCATCAGAGAAAATAAGTAACTGGATGTCAGTAGTCATATCCATTTTGTAATACTGAAAATCATACTCAACCTGAAACAATGCCAGTCCGCTTATCAATCAACATCATCCAAAATTAAATAATAAAGTTGAATGCTTGCACATTTACTGCACAAAAATATTTCTACATCATCTGATGGCAATCACCTTTTGAAAGTCCATTAGACTTTTCAGCAACCTTGCATTCTCAACACCAACAGCATTGAGTAATCCAGCTTTAAGCTGGGTTTCATCAATAATTAAATGTGAACCTTCAGGCATCTGCAGAACTCCCGGTGTCAATCTGCAAAACTTAATCATACAAAGTTGTCACAAAACAAAGGAGAAATAGATGGTTGTAAATTGTATAATTACTGAACGCAGGAAATCCCTCATTAGGAGAATATAAATGGCGAGACCTGTTAATTTGATAATCCTTTTTTGGAGCAAGAGAGGCAGCATTAAGATACTCCAGTGTAATAGGTAAGCAACGTGAGAATGGAAGGAGACTTGCAACAAAATTGCTGAGTCGAGTCCCAAACACAGACACACTTTCTTTGCTTAAACCAGTGAGATTTAATGAAAGCTTCCCCACAACAACATTGTCTACTCTACTATGCACCTGTTCAATCAAAACTTCTTGTTTTTCAACATCGAAATGCTAGAAACATAGGAAAGGGAAAGTTCAACATTAACTGTCACCATATATAATATGTATGACTTAATTAATGACAATGGAGAAAGCAATTTACCCTGGATAGAAGATGCAACAACACAAAGTGAGCTGCTATACCATCATTACCAAGAACAGCTGTAAGATGCCTCAACAGAGATCCCCTTACCTCTTTCACCATATGGGGCTTTGGCTGAAAGAACCAAAATACACAAACGCTGAGGGCAAGACAAGTATAAGAGAAGATCGCAGACCATTCAAACTATAACTATTTAGAAGGAACCTCAGTCAATCATTCCTAAGGGAAATAAGCTGAGTATGCAAATCACCTCTGGTATTGGAGAACTTTGCAGAAAGTCATGAACTGCAAGCTTCCTGTGGACAAGACAATGGAGCCGTGGAACCTGCAGTGGAAAAGAATAGTTAAAATAAATGAAAGAATGTTTTTAAATAGACCTCTTAAGAAAATAAACAACTTAATTACAACAAAACCACGGATTCAAGATGCACATAATAAACTCTCCAGATGAACAATAAGAGCTACAATTGCACCAGACTACTGAATCTTGATAAAATAATACTTCAAAGTAGTAAATATGGCTATAGATGGTTGAAAGTGAGGATGCTGGCAAATACAGTAAAAGAGGAAATCATGCTCATAATGCAGCCTGAACAAGTTAGCCAGCTGAAATAAACATGGTACCTTGTTAGGAGGCAAATGGATCAATGCATCATCAGAAAAGCTGTTTGAAATCTCATCATAATCACTCATCTCAGCTTCAGGCTCAGAATCAAAAGTGAGGACCCCAATAAACTCAAAAATGTCATTCAGTTTCAACTCTGACTCTGGGGAATCATATATCTGGATAACCAAATCAGAAATTTTATGATTTTTGTTAGGTAAGAAAGAACTAGCTTCTCTTAGTTATATTTTAAAATGGTAAACTATATGTGAATTAGAATATACCTTTACTAGACAAGGCAGAGATTCATTGTCAACATCTTGGTAAGTATTCATAGAGGAAAAATAGCCCTCAGTCATTGAAGCCCTAAATCCTGAAGAAGGGGAACAATTTCCATCTTCCCTCTGTCAAAGGGAATGAAAAGTACAATAATAAAGTAAAAGTAGCATGTATCAGGTATTCAGTTTTAACATATGAAAAGAGTGAAACCTTAGAAGTAAATGTTATAATTCTATTCTAAACGTATAAATATAATAACCAAAATTATGCAATCCAACAAAAAAAAAAAAAAAAGCAAATGCAAAAGCAGAGTATAATAGAAGATATAGCTCCTTACCATCTTCTTGGCCAATGGAGATGTTTTTAACTCATCATCAGTTATCTGTAGTCATGGCAGACAAGACATCAAAATCATCTTAAATGAGTAGTTCTAGAAAACGAATGGAAAGCCCAAAGAGGAGAGAACTATACAATAGTCTTTAATGAAAAATAATATATTGACAATGTTCCTAACACGATTGTTGCATGCAACTAAATTTGCCTGCTTCATGAGAATAAAATACACAAACAAGATAATTCAACACTAGTATAGTTAAGGCTGTATAAAATGCACATGATTGGCCCCAATATTAGGACAAGGAAATCAACAAAACTGAATATAAATTTCTCAAAGAACAAAAGGTCCAACCATATCCATGTCTTGAATATCTTGATCATCAATTCTCTGGCGCTTCTCCCGGCTCTGAGATGATGAACCCACGTTTCTATTTAGCATCGGTTGATATGAAGGTTGAGTCCAAGAATTCTGTCCTGGAACCTGAAGACAAAAAGACAGACATAAATTTATGTTTTGAATCATGATTAAGAAGATGGTAACCAGTTATATCCCATTGACCAATTAAAGAAAGACATGATTAACTAAAATAAAATGGGGAGGAATGCAAGAACTGAAGGACAATGCAAGTATAAAAACTCACCGGAACACAGTAGAGCAGGCGACGTTCCCAAATGCACGTATCAGAGGAAGGAGAAGGGGAAGAGCACATGGGATATTGAGAGACATCCGCAAACTTATTGGTCCTCCATGACGAACCATGCTTTTTGAAATATGGAAAACAACAGCAAATCAGTTGTAGAATATATAAAAAAACAAAATAGTGGTAATTGGCAAAGTGGTGCAGTGGGTATCAGAAGGCAAAAGAAGAGAGACCTTATAAGCACCGACGTATAATTCATTCCCCAACATATCCTGGATCATTCCCCGATACCGAACTAGAGTGTGGGGTTGAACCAATCTGATTGTCGAGGAATCAAGAATGGGAACCTGGGAAAGGGTGGATCTTTCTGCAAGCAAGTGGCGGAAGAGGTCGAGAGCGCCCCAATCCTTGCCATCGAAGGCGGAGGGATGGGAGCCCGACGCGATCACCTTCTCGAAGGTCAATCGGACGGCTCCCAGTGGATTGGCCAGGCAATCGTACTCTGGACCCCCCATCTCTACGACCCAATCCCAATCTGTGGTAGCTGGCTTCTCTACTCTAGCCTGAGATCGGCCACTACCTACCTGCACCAGCCACCAGGTAGCAGCTTCCCGCGCTAAAAGGGTGATTTTCCCGCCAAATCGAATGACACTATTTTGAGCCCTAGAGCCAGACAGAAAGTGAATTTTGTTGTGGGCCTTGTTGCCCAAAGTTGA